>PVKB01004194.1:0-155164 GCA_004027205.1 Ctenodactylus gundi | reverse complement strand
GGTGGGAGTGGGTTGGGGGGGGGGGTGTACACATGCATGCAATAAGCCATATCCCCAGCCTATTTTTAGTTAGTTTTTTTTTTTTTTTTTTTGAAAACAGGGTCTTGCTGTATAGCCCAGCCTTGTCCTCAATTCACTATGTAGCCCAGGCTAGCCTCAGACTCATGGTAATCTTCCTGCCTCAGCCTCCTGAGTACTGATTATTACAGGCATACATCACCATGCCTGGCTTTATGTGGTGCTGGGGATTCGAACTCAGGGGCTTTGCACTTTCTAGGCAAGCTCTTTAACAGTTTTGATTTTGACAAGGGGTCTCAGTAAGTTACTAAACTGACCAGGCTGGACTCAAACTTGCAATCCCCCTTTCTCAGAATACTGGGATTACAACCCTGCATCACCAGGCCCAGCAGTTATTGGTGGTTTTATAAGACAGGCCAGCAGCAGCAGCAACAATTGGTGTCTTCATAAGAAGACAGGCCAGAGAAAATATGTACATAGATAAATATATACATGCTCCCAGTCTCTCACCACCTAGTGCCCTGTGCCATGAAGGGACTCTGTCAGGCCCTGGAGGAATAGCTTAACAGCTAAAGCACTTGCCTAGCAAGCAGAAGCCCCTGAGTTCAATTCCTCAGCACCACTAAGCTGGGTGTGGTGACACATGACTATAATCCCAGCACTTAAGAGGTTGAGGCAGGAATATTGCTGTTAGTTCATGGCTAGCCTAGGCTACTCTGGATTACAGAGTGAGACCCTATTTCAGAGAAGGAAAAAAAAAAAAAAAAAAAAGGACTGTGCCAGTAAGAAGGCCATGTACAAGAAGTGATTCCTGGACCTCTGACCTCCAGAAATGTAAGCAAAATGAACTTTTGTCTATAACCTACCCGGCATGTAGTACTGTATTATTAGCACCAAAATACACACTAGTATATGTACACTGCAACACAGATCATAATCCTGTTTAGCCTCAAAACTTGTCTTTGAATGGAAGCACAAGAATCATATGCAGAATCACTGGTACAGTACCAGCCAACAGCTTCACTCAAGCAGATATGGTGCCAGGCACCAGAGAAGTAACAGCGACACAGCTGCACGCATCAGGAAATGCACGTGCCTGTGAGTCTGGGCAGAGGGCATCAGGCGATCTGAGCAGCTAAACAGTGACTGGTGTAACCAGCTCAAACTGTCAGAAATAGTGCAGATGACACGGAAGAAGCAGCAGGGCACACGGTGTTCAGCAGAACCATTAAGAGGCTCAGGGTCAGAACCTTTTTGGACTGAACAATGGTACAATGATGACAGTAGAGTGGGCAAAGTCTCTACAGCGAAAATCGCAATCATCAAAATCACTCGTAAAAAATGTCTTTAGTCATGAAAACCTTAATTTCCTTAGAAATTCTAAACATGAGAAGCAATGTTCTTTTTTCTCCGTGTTGGACCATGAGGATGAGTTTACACAGGAAAGAACAGGACAGGGAAGTTGTATGATTAGGTCCGTGGGCCTTGCGTGGACCCATGCTGCTCTGCGGCAGGGGACGTTGAGGCCTTGCTGAGCACCGTACCTACCTGTAAAAGAGGTGTGTGCACATGTGACACCACATGGGGCAGCCGCCGCCACTCACGGATGGCCAAGCTGCTGGCCATTTCTACTAGGCGCTCGATAAAGCTGAGCTGCTGCTCCTCAGGGTGGCAGATGGCCAGGTACCCACGGTACATGTTGACTCTCCAAGCCATCTCTTTTGGACAACTTACTTCTACCTGCAGTGAAAGAAGAGTACACAGAAAGCGATGGGCTTTCTTCTCCTCAGCACGAAGGGTCAAAAAGGAAAACGCTCAAGCTAGGCTGGGGGGCTCACTCCTTTAGTCTCAGCACTCTTAGAGACAGACACCAGGATCACAAGATCAAGGTCAGCCTGGGCAATTTAATGTCCCAACATTAAAAAAAAAACAAAACAAAACACCAAAAAAGCTATAAGGATGCATTCCAATAAAAAAAAGCCCAGTTCAACCCCAAAGTTCAACTTCTTGTGGCTAATTCTGTAAAACAACAAACAGAAATTTGCTACTAAAAACTTATTTAGACTATCTTCTCCGGATATCCCCCATTACTGAATTCCAGTGACTGGCCGATCACTCTAGCTATAAAAGCACATAAAAAAGCAGAAATTGTACTTCCGTACCCATTCTCCATTGTGCACTAAAATCCACCAGGTAAGTTACTTTAAAACATGTGCAACTCAAACTATAGTAACTCAACCTCACACTACACATTCACCACTTCCACCACATGCAATACAGTGACTGTACTAGGCGCTGGACTAGTCTGGAAACTCAGTTCTAGCATTTCTGCCAACACAACTGATTCTATTCTTTCAGATTTCTCCACACTCTTTTTGTTCTCACCCTCAAGCTCCACACCTGATGCTCCTAATTGTAAATCATAGATTTTATAATTTCACTCAAATTGAGAGAAGGCATCAAAAATAACTGGAAGAAAAGCTTCTTTCCCCAGAACTATCCTTTAAATAAAGGCCAAAATGCCCAGCTTGGCCTATGTGAGGAGAAATCCCCAAGACACTCACAGTCCCAGTGAAAGGCACCAGGCACCCCATCCCAGGTGATAGCAGACCAGGAAGGACTTACCTGTACCAGGGCCTCCTTCATGGCGGTCCAGTTGGACACCCTCCAGGCACACTCCAGCACGAGGTAAGGGTTTATGTGTCCCTTGGACTGGCCATACTCTGTCAAGGCCTCCCACTGGTTTAGCTCCTTGGAGCACCTGGAAGACCAGGAGTGAGAAAGAGGGGCTCAGGCACCAGCACCCTTCCTGAGGGAAGGTGGGGCAGGGCCTGAGAGGCATCCTTTCACGTGGAAGGAAAAGAGCACTGCAGAGGGTGGCTGCTGGGGGATGCCCGGGAGGAGTCCACCACAGAGTCACCAAGAACTTCCTGCCATACAGCAGTGCGCCCAGAGCCAAGAGACAGCAGGAATAATTTAGTGTTTCTCCGCTGGCAGGTTTAATTACTCAAGACTTTAACTGCTGTTTTTAAGTTTAACATGGGACTTTGTTATGAGATATTTTTAGAGACTTTATCCCTGATCCTGAAATATGTCAAACCCTGTTTTGGCTTACCGAATCCAGTGGTCTTCCCAGAGCTGGTATTCAGGGAAAATGGCAGGAGATGCATTGCTCCTCTCATGTTCTTTCTTGGCTTTATCCATTGCCTTTTCATAGGATTCTTGGGCCTAAAAAGTTAATAATGTAGACACACAACTTTTTCATTGCCAATGCTCAAATGCCCGAGGCACCTGGATCACAAGTGGGAGTGTATCAGGATTTTCCCCAAGATTACCTGATGCCCCCAACTCACTATTAGAGAACACAGGAGAGAGCAGGAGATGAGGCAGAGGAGCAAACTCCACACAGACTGCATGGAGGGCAGGCCATCCAGACCTGGGATCAATTTTTCTGTCCTTTAAAGATCCAGAATCACAGGGCTGTGGCTATATTTTTTAAGTTTCTGTGCCTTAGTGACCTACATAATGCTGATACAAACCCTGTAATTGGCCCATGACACAACAGGACAAATTTGAGTATTAAAACATATGCACTAAAAGCAACTTATATCACCTACCATTTCCAAAAGGATAACTACAGCAGATAAAAAGCATCTACATTAGCACCTGATGCTAAAAGATTTAGGACTATGCTTCAAAAATATTTTATATGTATGTATGTACATATGTTTCTCTTAAGTTGAAACTTCAAGCAAAAGGCCACTGTCTGTGTTACAGGATTTAACTGCTTCCAATAGAAGAAGAACTATTCTTACTCGTTTGTGAGCTCTGACTTAAGAACATGGCATTCAGGAATCACCAAAAGTGCTCTTCACAGACCACGCACCCTGGCATTCTGCCCATCAGCAGCTACCTGCTCAAAGAATCCATGCTGCTCATATGCAATAGCAGTGGCCGTCTCCGAGTATTTGCACCGCTTCTGCCATAAGCCAGCCCACATGTCTTCCTCTTGTAACAGAGAGTACAATTCGGCAAGCGAATCCAGAATCTCCTGAAAACAGATCATGGCTTCTGAGTGCTCGTAGTAAACACATTTTTTTTTCCAATAAGGCAACTTCACACTATTACAACTTGAAATGACTCCAGAGACGCATCTCCCGAAAGCCCTGGCCAGAGACAACAGAGCAAGTGCTCACCTGCTGGGGCGGCGTTATACTCTCCTGCTCGTAAAACTCTGTTGTTTGCTTCGGTTTAATCTGCAGACTCAGGCCCTTTTCAAAGGCCTGGTGCTCCAACATCAACGTGGAACGGAACCAGAGGTTGTGTGTCTTCCCCAAGTACTTAAGAACACAAGGTCGGATGGGGATTGGAGGAACACACTGGGACATGGCCTCCACGAAGCAGTTCAGTGCGCTGGGCTGACAGTCCCGCTGCACCTGGTGACTGCCACTGCACAGGAATGGGCTTATCTCCCCTGCCAGGGCCTAGAATCAGAGAGCATAGTGACTTAGGCCTTCACTCAAATGCCCGCCAAAACTTTACCCTCCGTCTCACAAGGCACCCAGGACTATGTTTGATAACTCCCTCTTGGACAATAGTCAGCAGTTTCTTCATCCCCTGGAAGTTAAGACTGTATTTATAAGATTATCAATAACTACCCAAGAGCTAAAACTACACTTTTTTCAGAAGAGGATTTTAAAAATCTACTTACATGCTGTTGTCTATCAGAAAGGATTTTCCACAATCTGGGAAAAAGCTGAACCCAGGTCTTCTCTGCCAGTGTCGTAGAAATGTGGCACAGCTGAACAAAGGCACTGAGCAGTGCTCCAGTCTGGGGACAGAGACAGATGGTTGCCCACATGGCCACAGTTGTGCCTCCTGCACTGATGCTCAGAAGATATCATTTAAGGAACAGACACCATGGGAATAGGATGCACGTGGTGATCACAGCCAACCAAGACCTTTGGGTTTGGGGATGCAGACCCATGGTCTTCCTTCTGGCAGCAATGGCAGCAAGGATAGGGTCTACTAAGGTGCCTATTAAGGTGTCTAGTCAATGAAAGTACATCACTTACATATGTAGCAATGTCCTGCTTCCTGCCCCATACAACACAAGATCAAGTATTTTATACTAATCTAACAATGATGTCACTCACATACAAATTCTTAATGCTGATTTAAAGCCAAAATGCAGGACTAGTCACCAAAAAGATTTTCAATGGAAGATTCTTTGTGATAAGTAGTTTATTCATGATTTTTCTTCACCTAGGACCTGCCATTAACAGATAAGCGCTGTTTCTGTGTAATACTCTTCCACAGTGAGCAGGTGCTTAGAGACTTAAGTGTTCCTCTCCAGAGTCATAACAGGTAGTCACACCCACAGTCAGGGGGAGGGTTTGTGGAGGCTGTTTCTATCTTGCTAAACCTTAAAATTCAGATGCACCGGAGGCCCTCACCTCAGAGTAAACTTGATCTACTAGAGTAACTTGCTTTTACTACACTTGGAATAGAAACCCAGCATTATGTCTCATTACACATTTTAGGAGACAATTTTATTACTTCTTTCAAGGGATAGGAGTGGAGATACTAACTTCACACTTCTTTTTTTCCAAAAACATTGTCAGGTGCCTTCTAAAGTCTTAAATACTTCCAAGTCTAACAGAACGACAGTTTCAGCTGACATAGAACAGAAAAATATGTGTAACTAGGGAAAGTAAAACTTACATTCTTGTGGAATAATTGTGATTTAGGATCTAAAATACCCAGGTGAGGCGGGAGCACCACATAATACAGCTGTCCTTCCAAACCTGCATACAGACCTTCACTTCACGAAGAGTATCCAGGAACTTGTCATGTCTATTGGTTAACATGTGCAGCTGGTTTCCAATGTCCTTCTCAGAAAGTTCTTTGGTTTTGGGTGTGCTGGTTTGATCTCCAGGAGCCAGTTCAATATCTATTTCTACATCCTAAGCAGCAAAAGCAAACAAAAAAACAAAAACAAAAGATTGAAGAATTAAAGAAAACCCAACTAATTTGACTCCTGTAGACTGTTTGCTGTACTTGCTGGCAAGTAAAATGTTCATTAGTTACAAACACAAGTGAAAGCTGATCATCCCTACTCTTGAAATCCAAAATCCAAACTCTTCTAAAGTAAAGCTTGTTGAGTATAATGATCAAAAATTTGAGATTTTAAAACATTATGGATTTCAGAATTTTGAATTAATCATGTATAGACAAGGTAAACTCCATACAAATATTTCAAAATTCAAAGCCTTCAAAATCTGAAACATTTCTGGTTCCAAGTGCTCAGATAAGTGATACTCAAGTTGTACTTAAATAATCTTGAATTTTAATACTTAAAAAAAAAACAGATTAACTAGGCCAGACCTGTATTACTTTTTAAAAACTATGGAAATGACATCCTTTTGTTTTCAAAGCTAGATGATGGGAAGCAAAACAAAATAGTACAAACTTCAAGTAGTAAAAACAATAAAGGTTATTTGGAATTCTAGTCTTTGAATCTTCAAACTGCAATAAGGTTTTTCAGCCACTTTGTTCATTCAGATTAACAATGTCAGGACAACTACAAAGGACATGGGTCTTACAATGACTAAACAGCAAACATGAATGAACCCTATTCTGTTTGAGCTTCTGAGAAATCACAGTCAACAATTCAATCATTTCTTTAGGTCAACAGATCAGTCTTGAAACCACAGAATGATTTCAAAAATGGCAATTTACTTCACACAGGAAGATTATAATAAGGAAAGATCAAACCAACAAATGACCATGTGTTCAGCAACAGTGACGTAAATTTTAAATTCTTTTTTCCCCACTATTTTTATTAATATACAGATGTAATACATAGTACTTACAATGAATTTGGGTGTTTCGTACATCTACGTATCACATCGACTTTACAATCCCTTCACATTTTCTACCCTCCCTCTCCCTCCCTGTCCCTTCCCCCGGCTCCGGCTATCACTTCATGTGGTTCTATAGAATGTCTGTGTTCTGGGTTTTCCAAGTCCGAGAAACCATACAGTGTTTAACATATTAATCTTCCACACCTAAGTCATTTCACTTAAGTCAACACTCTACCTCAGCTTCCTATTCCTCTAATGGGTTCACAGTAGTTAGATCTTGATACCTCTTCTCTGAATCCAACCAATCCCTTTATTGGGATATTCACCAAAAGTTTTTTTTCCATGTTTTCCTATATCTTTGTTGTTATTGTTACACCTGGCCTTACCCACCAGTTCCCATTAGAAAATAACTATGAGCATGTAGTTCAAAACACTAGTCAATTTGGGAAAGAGAAAAAATAGATACATAAAATTCTATTGCCTTAGCTGAATACTGGAAGGTGCATATTTGTACATTCACAAGGTTATCTTTACATCAATCAGTTTCCTTAGGATAAACTTTCATTAGTGACCTGATAAGTGAATTGCTACAATACAAAGTTAAAACCATATTACATTGCTATATTAAATGAAGTCAAATCTATACCACATAAATATACTTAAAGTGACAAACATGAAGGGAAACTTACTTATTTCAGAATTCCTTAACTTTCATATCTTATTTACTCATATTTCACTAATTACCAACATACTTTTTTCTCAGCTCATTCTCCTCTAGCTGTTGTCACTTCTTCTCTGGGGTCATTGGTGCTGCTGGTCTCCCTTTCACTTTCCAGGTTTCCTTTAAGTATTTTCTGCAATATTGGTTCAGTGGCTGCAAATTCCTTTAAGCTGTCTCTGTCATGGAAAGTTTTAAGTTCTCCCTTAAAATTAAAAGATAATTTTGCTGGATATATCAGTCTTGGTTGACATTTATGTTCTTTTAGTGCTTGGATGACACTGTTCCAAGATCTCCTAGCTTTTAGAGTTTGGATTGAAAAATCTGCCATTATCCTGATGGGCTTATCTTTGTAGGTCACATTCTGTTTTTCTCTTACTGCTTTTAGTATTTTCTCTTTGTGTTGGGTTTCTAGAATTTTAATTATGATGTGTCGTAATGAGGATCTCTTCTGATCAAAGTTGTTTGGTGTTCTATATGCCTGCAATAGTTCCATGTTCATTTCTTTTCTTAAATTTGGGAAATTTTCTTCCATTATTTCATTAAACGTGTCCTTTAAACCTTTTGTTTTGTCCTCAGTCTTCTCCTCGATTCCCATAATTCTGAGGTTGTTTCTCCTTGAATCGTCTATCAGTCGTTGCAATGATTCGCTTTCTTTATTTGCTTTGTGTTCTTCATGGCCTGTATGTTGCAGCTTAGTCACTTTATTTTCTAGGTCTGACATTCTAATCTGAAGTTGTTTAAAATGGTTGCTTATTATTACCTGCGTGTTTTTCATTTCCTGAATATCTGCATTCAATTTTTCTGTATCTCTGCTGTGTTCTTCTCTATTTTCTTCTTTTGTCTTCTTTATCTTCTGGTATATTTCTTCTCTGGTCTCCTCTAGCTGCTTTTCAAGGCTTGCATTTTGCTTATCTATGTATTGGTGTAGCTCTTCTGTCTATTTCTTGCTTTAATTCTTGCTTTAATTCATTCAATTTCTGGGCCCAGAAATTGCCATCATTTTTGCCATATTCATCTTTATTTACCCTGATATCATCTCCTGGGTTTTCAGGTCTTTTTGTAGGAGATTTGTAACCTCGCTTCCCCATTTCTTCTTTGGTCTCCTCTAATTTCTTTTCAAGGCTTGCTGTTTGCTTAGCTAATAGCTGTTGCTCTGTCTGTTTTATTTCCTGGTTTGCTTCCTGCTTTAATAATTCCTGCTTTAGTTCCTGCTTTATTTCACTGGCTATCTGGGCCCAGAAGTCACCATCACTCTTGCCCATCTGTTTTTTGAGTTCTGCGATTTCAGCACCCCTTGTACCATCCCCTGGGGAGTCAGATCATTTTGTATAAGGTTTGTTACCACGTTTCCCCATGGTTCTGCTACCTCTGACTGTCGCTGGTGCGCAGGGAAGAAAATGGCTCCTGCTGACGTCACTGCCTGCAACGGCTGTTGAGCCCCGTTTCTGATCTGGGATCCTGGGGCCTTTTCTAGGGGGGAGCCCTCGCTGTGTTTGTAGTACACACACCCACGGGTTGGTGGTTCCAAGGCTGGGGCCGCCTGCTGCCAATGATTCCTACTTATCCGGGTCCGTGCTTATCTCGGGCTGAGGTTCTGGCCTCCGGACCTTGTTTGTGATCTGTGGATGCCGGCAGCTTGGGACCTCGCCGAGTCGGCTGTTTTCCTAGTCATCCAATGTGACTTCAGGATTTCAGACCCGCCTGCAGCCTCCTCTCCCGCTGTGTTCTCCGTTCTCTCCCAGCTCCGCTCTGTCCGATGCTCAGGTCCCCACGCGCTTTCCTCCGTCTGCAGCTGCCTGCCATTTGGAGCCGGCTGCAGCCATTTCCTTAACCACGGGGATATTTTTCCCCCTCCGGTTTCGATGATCCTTCGGAGTTTCTGGCCTCCCGCTGGTCATCTTTCAGTTTTGGGGGATGCTCCTCTCTTTCCTAGCTACACCAAGCACGCTTTTTCTAACTTTCTTCTTGACTTTTTAAGTGAGCTGATGAGGAGACATGGTGCAGTGCTGTTACTCAGTCGCCATCTTGACCGGAAGCCTTTAAATTCTCTTGTTAAGAAAAGGAGAAAGTTTCCTGTACATGGAAGAGGTACCCCCCAACCCTGTTCAGAACAAAGAACGTGAGAATTCCCCACTGTTGGGTAAACTTAACTACACTTTAGAAAGGCTGAGCATCAAAAAACACCTAAAAGGAAATATCGCTTACGAACTCTGCCAAAACACGGTATTTCTCAATTTTAAGAAAATCTGGCTGCATTCAGTCACCACATGCAGAAATTTCAGGTAGAAACAGGATTTGGTATGTGGCTATTCCCAGTGTACAGTTCTCTGGCAGGAATGGGGTTCTTGGGAGTCCCGAGCCTTACCTCCTCTTTGGACTCGCTGTTCTCTCGCTCCCGAGGCTCCTGCTTGACATGTGTAACCATTGCAAAGGCGGCTCGGTCGTGACTGTCAGCCAAGTTAATGACATTGGTTATGGAGGGGAGCATGGCTCCCTGGCAGCTGGTACCAATTGGAGTGCTCTTTTCACACACAGCCAGGAGGAGCTGGAGACATTTGTGGAAAAAAGGACAGGTCTAAGCCAGATGCATGGCACTGGGGCAAGTACACACATGGTTATCACCTGGTCATCCTAACAGGTGCACACACACAGCTGACCCAAGTCCGCAGCGTGGTCTACACTCAGAACGTCCCTTCTAGCTCTTCTTAGCTTGGGCTCTTCCAGATCCACATATCCCGTGGTAGCTCAGCACCTTTCCTCCTTCTCTCCTACCAGGTGGGTCTCCTCTCCTCTGGCCCTCAGGGCATCCCCAACACCAAAGACAGGGAAGACCTCTGGCTTCACTCACCCACTTTCCTCTTCTCTCGCTGCCTATGTCAGACATTCAAGCCTCGTGAATGTCAACTCCTGGACAGAACCTCCTGTCTCATCTCCAGACTCACTCTCTCAAACCTATCTCCTTGCACAGAACTGAACCTGGTAATCCCTCCTACACCCTCAATGGATTCCCAGAGCCTCGGGGAACAAAGCAAGAATCTTGGAGAGAAATCCAAGATCCCTTGTGTCATGCTATAAACGCCTGCCTGCCTGCCTCCATAGCTTGAGTGCTTCCACACCACCCCCACCCGCCCCGCTCTTAGTACTTCTGAGGATGTTCCTACGTGGCAGCACCACGTACTCCACCCTTGACCAGATCACTCTCGCAATCTGCATGTAGGAACTGGGCACCCTGTAGCTACTGTGGAGGCTGTGAATGTGCACTTGTCAGCTTCAAAGATGGTGCCTATATCCCCCTGAAGTATCAAAAGCAAGGAAAGGAAAGCCTAAACACACACTCACTGTGATAATGCCCATGACGGAAAGACTGACAGAAAATAAAATAGCACCAGTGGCCTGGGTGGGCAGAGGTGGGGCACTGAGAACAGGGAGGACCATACGTTCAACGCCTCACCTCAACAGGATAGAATATTGGATAGAGTTAATAGCATACTGTATATTTCACAACTGCTGAAATTCATTTGATGTTCTCACCATAGAAAAGTTGTATCTGAATTAATAAATGTGTGAACTTGATTTAATTATGTCAGATTGTATTCATGTATCACCTTCTACCTCACTAATATACAAAGTTATAAACTGTCAACTGACATATATTTTAAAGGACCAAAAACAAACCATGGAAGGGCAGCTTGACTTGAAAGTACTGGGGAGGAAGAGAGACAGGATGAGGCTGAGAGGGAGGCCAAGATCTAATCACTGGGCCTTTTAGATGGAGCTCGGAGGTAGGGTTTTATGCCAGTATTGGGTTGTTGGAAAAGTCATGATGCATTTTTACAATATATGGCACATGTTCATTTTTGGAAGTACTAGAATCAGTCACATCTATGTTACTACTGTCATCTGACAACTGGCCATTTTGGTTTTATTCTTTAAAAAAAAGGAGTAATTTGCCTGAGTTTTGGAGATATTACAAGTTGAAGATAAAGACCAACTGCTTTTAAGCCACATTTTACTGTTTTACTTCCGTACAAGGAAAAACGGGTGTCAAAGTTATGAAAAGTTGCATGTAGTTTATGGTGACAAAGCTCCATCAGAATATCTGTGCCAACAATGCTTCAACAAATTCTGTGCCGGTCATTTTGATCTCAATGACTCTCCATGGTCCTTGGTTGGAGAAGGTCACCGAGGCTAATGATGACAAAATCAAGGCACTGTTTGAGCCAAACCCACATTATACAACCTAAGAGATTATAAATAGCATTGAACATCCACCATTAACAACCACTTGAATAAGCTGGGAAAAAAAGCAAGCTCGATACCTGGGTTCTTCATGAACTCAGAGAAGTTCATTTGATGACACATATAAACATCTGCAATATGATCATTTAAACATTAGAAAAATGATCCTTTTTTGAAGTGACTGATAACCGGGGGTGAGAAGCAGACTGTTTATAACAATGCGGTGCGCAAACAGGCCTGGTTCCAATGTGATGATTTGCCTCAAACGACATCAGAAGAAGACATCCAGGGCTAGACAGATGGTACAGGGGTTAAAGCGCTTGCCTAACAAATGTGAGGCCCTGGGTTTGATTCCTAAGCATCACATAAGCTGGGCATGATGGCACACGCCCATATAATCTCAGCACTCGGGAGGCTGAAGCAGGAGGAATGCCACAAGTCCAAGAGTAGCCTGTGCTCCACAGTAAGTTCAGGACTAGCCTGGACTACAAAGTGATACCCTATCTCAAAGTAAGAAAGAAGGAAGGGAGGAAGAAAGGAGAGGAAGTAAGTTTTTTTAAAAAGCAGACACTTATCAGTGAAAGGTTAATAAACTCTCAGCATGGTGCGATTTAAAAGGTGTGTTGTTCAAGATCCTACTAAGGAACCAACCAATCAGTTCAAATGTGTGCTACTGGTAATTGGACAGTTTAAACAAATCCACCATCCAGAAATATTAACAGCTTGTTAATCATCAAGGAATCATATTCTGTCATGACACTGCAAGGCCATGCAAGTTTGATCACCCATCAAAAAAGATCGGACCTTGGCCAGGATGTGCTGCCAGGCCCCCCGCACCTGCCTGGCCTGCACCGGCGACTTTCACTCGTCTCGCTCTTCCAAACAGCTTGCGTGGAATAACGTTCAATTCAGATAAGGCTATATACATCAGCACCTTGTTCAGTTTTTCGCCAAGAAAGACAGGTCCTTCTATGAACAAGGAATTACGAAGCTCACTGAAAGGTGACGAAGATTATGGAACAAAATGGGCAATATATCACTGATTCATCTTTTTTCTTTATATGAATAAATTACCTTAATAAACACAGAAAAATTAGACATGACTTCTCCGACAACCCAGCTGAAGACTAAGGAGCGATGAGATCTACTTTGAAAACTTTTCAACAACAAAGAAAACTATGGTAGATAGGAAGGGAGGTAAGTGAACACTGAGAAAGCCGTTCCTATAGTCCCTGTGAAAGGATTACAGCTGCTGCAGAGTGGTTTTGAGCTAATCACTCCAGTGACAGACTGTGCACATGGCACTGAGAAGCCAAGGAGTAAGCACCTGGGCTTGGTCCCTTCCTTTCTCTCATCAATACACATGCGCCTGCCCCAATATCTTGCACATCTCTGCATTCTGACTACCCGGCCCAGTGCCTGGCCCCAAATCACCCACTGACAGGTATCGTGAATGAATGATGGGAACTTTGACCACTGTGTTGACATTAGTAAAATTTAAAAACCATGTTGTTGCACCTGGCACTGATAGAGCATCCACTGAGCACAAACAAAATATAACAAGCTCTCCTTGAAGTCCAAGTAACAATTTCTTTCCTTTGATTCAGAAAGACTTTAACAACCTTCTGCCTTTCTTCCCTGAAAGTGGCAAGCTGGTTTCATTCATTCTAGGTGAGCAGACCAGTATGTGCTCAGCGATGATGCCTGCGATCAGAAACCTAAGTTGCCTGGTAGCTTAGACTGATGAACAAGTCAAAGCATGAAGGACAGGTGACTCGACCAATGGCACATAAGGCTTACGCGATCCTGCCAGAAGCACTGTACATGTCAAACTGACCAACCAAGAAAATGTCAATCTTATTCTAGGTCCTGACCTAGACCTGTTTGTATTCCTAGCACCCACCTCCTCTGCTAAGGAGGCAAAACCAACAGCATAGCCAGGCTGCTCTTCCTGCTTTAAGAATGACAAGAGATGACAATCACAGTATATGGCTAGATTTTCTATAACATGTAAACAGAAACTAAAAATACTGATATTTGAGAAAAATCAACCTCTGCCTATATACTAGGAAGTCATTCAACTTTTTCTTTTTTTCTTTTTTCTTTTTTTTTTTTTTGAGACAGGGTCTCACTTTGTAGTCCCTGTAGCCTAGGCTGGCCTTGAACACATAGCAATCCCCCATCTCAGCCTCCTAAGTGCTACGATCACAGGTGTGTGCCACAATGCCCAGCTTATGGGTGCTGGGGTATCAAACCAGGGCCTTTTGCTTACTAGGCAAGTGCTTTAACCACTGAGCCCCAGCCCTTATTTAAATTTTTAATAAAGGTTTTAAATCAAGCAAATAACCTGAAGGTGAACATTCCACCTTAAATATTACTTCCTAGAGATTAAAAGTAGGTGTAGGTTGGTGATCTCTAACTCACCTCAGCATACGTGAACATTCCTCGCTTGTGTCCCACTCAGCAAAATCCCAGCCACCCATGAAGTCCCAACAGTCAGCTCAGTAAATCCTACCTCAATACACTGCTTGATCCAGAAATGGTTCCCCATGGCTTCCCAATTCTGGGAACAGGTCACATACAGCAGGCGCTCATACACACGGCGTTTCATAGAGTTGTCAAAAACCTCAAAAAACTTGGCCCTGATGAGTGGCTGGGCACAGCGTAGCCCAGAGAGAAAGGCAGGCTCAAGCTTCGCTGTTAGCTCGCTGCCCGACAATGCCTCATCCCTGTAACCAGAAGAGTCACACCAAGATGTAAGAGCTCACTCAAAGAGACAGTGGGCTGCTCAAGCTGTGAGCAAATAAGCAAAGAACAGATGGATGAAAAGCAGCTCTCTGAAATGCTACCATGAGAGCCAAGGGTGCGCTATCAGTTACAGTAGGCTGAAGCAGTATTTTAGCAAAACGCTCGTGACTGATGTCAAAATATTTGCATGATTTAGTATTTAAATGATTGTTTTAAGTTTAGGCATAAGCAAAAGATTAAAGTCATGCCAAACAGACCAGAGAACACATGACGGGCCAATATATGAAATATTTGATTAACTGTTGCCATTACCTGTAGACGTAGTTCACGAGGTCTAAAAACTGGGCATTCAATTCAAGGTCCTCTGGGAAACGTTTCTCAATGTAGGTCATCATTTTCACAAGCAAAATAGACTTCTCCCGGAGTGTGGGAGTCTGTACAAAATATGTTATATAACATGAAAGGTCAATTACTTGTGTTTAAGAAAACACATTTAAAAAGCAAATCAGAAACTGCAAGTACCGCGCCGAGTCCAAGAGCCTTTTAATATTACTATTATCTTCTAGTTTACCTCCAATGGTCATAAAAATGTACCAGGTAAGACTCCCTTATAATTTTAACAGAAAGTACAACAAGGTGAGGAGTAGTAGGTCAGTCTCAAGTGTATTGCTTTGATTTTTTTTTTTTTTTTTTGAGATAAGGTCTCACTCTGCAGTCTAGGCTGGTCCTAAACCTACTATGTAGCCCATGATGGCCTCAAACTGACAGTAATCCTCTTGTCTCAGACTCCCAAGTGCTGAGATTACTATTGTAGCTTACATGGTGCCAGAGAATCAAGCTTAGGGCCTTGTGCTTCTAACTGCTATGTTGTTCCTCCAGCCTTCAAGTTTCTACTTAACATCTGTTAACTGAGTAAATTCTACTGTAATCAATACAACATAGTGTGGATATAAATAGAGGAAAACAAAATATTTTGCTTTAAGCAGTTTCAGAAAAGCAAGAAGAGGGTGCTTATGCTTTCTCTTGTAGTCACAGGAAGGTCACCTGGCAGAGCACAGTGCCCTCTGTAAACTCACCTGGTTGGCTGCCATTGGGGAATTGTTCTTAACCCACTCTTCCACGATCTTCACCACAGCCCGAAGGATCTTGGCATCTGGAGACTTTTCAATGAGGGATGTCAGGATGGCCTGGATGAAGTTCTTGCGCATCTCCATGCTCATCACAGCCAGCCGAGTCTTCACAAGCTCTAGACTCAGCATCACCAGCTCACTTGTTCCTGTTCACACACAGACCACACTTAACAACACTTAACAACAGATTCTACAAGTGTAAGTAACCCTGTATTACTCCACATGCTGGGTTCCATTTTCTCCCCAAATCTTTTTTGGAGCTCTGGGATTTGAAGCAACACATCCCTTTCTTCCTGGTACACCTTTCAAGGGTGGCCCGCTAGGATCCCTGCCCACAGGGAGGCAGATAACACAGATGGTGGGACTTGTGCAGGCAATCCCATCCTGAAGGACAGTAATAGCACACCTGGGTCCTGAGGTGCAACCAACAGCCATGCCAAACCACAGCTGCTGCCAACTACCTACCCTTACCATAGCCTAGTCTGGACCTGTGACTTAATTCTTCAGGCATGGCAGCACTGAGTAAGCAGTCTTGTCCTGAGGAGGACTAGGAACCTCACTTTTTGGTGAAGGTTTTGTGTTAAGAAAACAACCACTTTAAATTTATTTTTTCATCCTTACATCCACAAATTTCAAAAGCAGATCATCATAATGCATGTTCTTTCAATTTTACACCTCTCGGAAGTAGAGCCCATAAAAAAATCCATATAAACAACAAAATGGATTAACAAAATCCATATAGACAGCAGGACTTCATTTTAATCCACATTCCCATCACAGTTCTGTTGCACAGCCTGTTCTTCTCTGCCCAAAGGAGCTGAGGGAGACTCGGGGTGGGGGCTGTCACCTGAAGTTGCTTCGGTTCCCCCTGATGCTGCCTGTGGATTCAGGTGCTCTCGGACCATCTTCTGCAGGGAGCGCATGAAGACAGAGATGAGCCTATCGATGTAACTCGGGTTGTTGCTGCAGGCCGACTTGAGGATCATGAGCGTCCCTGCAGTGGAGGGATTACAGGTTTTTTGTAATTAAAAAAAAATAGCATAAAATCAAGCAACAAAACTGTACCCACGATGCAAGCTTTCCTCAGGCACATGCTGCATTCCGAAGCTCTGTGTTTTCATTCATAACTCTCCCATCAGAACTGCAGTGCATAACACACTTCTGCAGTTTGCGTTGGAGTTTTAGGTTTTGACAAACCACCCTCAGTAATACAATGTATTTGACAAAAGAAGTAAAAAAGGAGAAGATCCTTTCTTATTAGCCTGGCTGTGCATTACAAATATTTTAGGATTTGATTTGTACTTCATTTCAAAAACCTGTATAAGTTAACATCAGCAAATCCAACACTAGAACATGAACACTGCGTATATAGAAAATATTTAACTTCTATACCTGATGTTTATGTAATTGTCTTGACTCTGAGTTATACACTAAATTTTAAATCTGTATTTGTGTATCACATCACAAATGACAAGTATTTGCCATTTGCGGATGCCGGCAGTCACAGCCACCACTGTCACCTTCATCCTGCTGCTCATCCCATTGTTTTCACCAGGCCAGGACAACCTCAGGCTTGCCTTGTTAAAATGCCACTTCTCAACAGAGCAAAGTACAGCCGGCCTGACTCTAATACGGCAGCCCATGACATTGATGATGTCCTTGAGGAAATCCGAGGGGCTCCGATGCTCCTGGCTCTCCAGATACAACAGCCCAGTCTATACTGAGGAGGAGACTGGTGTGGCCAACTCTTTAGGCCCACATCACCCTAGCTGGCAGACACCCCCCCCCCCCCCAACAGGAAGAGGACAGGGACAGGACAGTGGAGGGCAGTGAAAGGGAGCTCTTCTCAACAGGAGTCATTTAGAGCATGGACACAAGAGATGTTCACCTATCCTGTGAGGGGAGCCAGAGTATACCACAGGACTCTAGTGAAGGTCTCAAAGGTTCTCCTCATTTTCCACATATGCTTGGTTCCAAAATACAAACACCTAGTTCTTCCTTGCTGTTGTTTTATTCTTTAGAGTCTCACTCTGTAGTCCAGGCTGGACCTGAACTCACTATGTAACCCAGGCTGGTCTCAAACTCCCAGAAATTCTCCTGCCTCAGCTTCCTGGGTAGTGGGATTACAACATGTGCCACAACACCTAGCTTATGTGGTACAGGGGAACCGAACCTAGGGCCCTGAGAATGCTAAGCAAATGCTTTAACCACTGACCTACACCCTCAACCCTTAGACAGGTAGTTCGTAGAACAATGGATCCTATATAAACCAAATTTATCAGACTCCTGAATTTCAAGAGCAAAGAGCTAGAGTCTGAAATTTACACAAAAACGGTGTGTTTGGATTACCAATTTACATACAAGCACTTATCTAACAAAAACTGTCTGTGTATTTATAGATAAGTATAGAAACATGATGTACCAAAATTTAACACTGTTAATGGGAGGAAAAACACGTGACATTATTTAGTGTTCTCTCCCATTTGTATCTTCCAAGTTTTACACAATGGCTATGCAGTAAGGGGGGAGGAAGATGATGAGCTGCTACCCAAAGTGTGATCCTAAAAAAAGATGTGGCTCTGAAAAAAAGCAGAGTGAGTATCCAGACATCAGACTGCCAGGCACTCGGGAGCCAAAGCCATCAAACAGCCCTCATCATCTGTTCCATCTGGGGCAGCCAGAGAGAACCTTGCTAATAAACAATTAAAAGGGGCTGGAGGAATAGCTCAGCGATTAAAGCTCAAGTGCTAAGTACCGGAGCTTGATTCCCCAGAAAATAAGCCTGATGGGGTGGTGTACGTATGCAATTCCAGCACTTGGGAGGTTGAGACAGGAGGATTGCTGTGAGTCCAAGGCCAGCCTGAGCTCCATAGTGAATTCAGGACCAGCCTGGACGACAGAGTAAGACCCTGTCTCAAAAAAAAAAAAAAACAAAAAACAAAAAACAAAAAACAGAAAAACCCAGAAAGAAACAGTGATCTGACCCTGCGAGTGACGTAACTGGCAGTATCAGGACACAGCAGAGAAGGCAGAATTCCATACACTAGCACACAGCTCTACCAGCATCCCCCTCTACTATACCACTGGGCCAGCAGAATCCTCACTCTCTAGGACATTCCCTTCACAATCAAGCCTGTGCTGAGGTAAGGCCAGAGGCACAGAAGCACTAGGAACAGGTACGAAGGAGCTACTCACAGCAGAGACCCCGGGCATGGTGGCTCTGTGGGTACTTGGGTAACACGGATTCCCAAACAAAGTCCCTCCCAACAATCTAAACCTTTGCCAGAATAGCATGTCCAGTGAACAAAGACTAGTACCCAAATGAACCACAGCTATTAAAATCAAACACACAGGCTGGAGGAATGGCTCAGCAGTTAAAGCTCTTGCCTAACAAGCGCTAAGTACCCTAGTTCAATTCCCCAGCACCACATAAGCTGGGCATGGCGGCACACGCCTGTAATCCCAGCACTCGGGAGGCTGAGACAGGAGGATTGCTATGAGTCCAAGGCCAGCCTGGGCTCCAAAGTGAGTTCAGGACCAGCCTGGGCCACAGAGTGAGACCCTGTCTCAAAAAGGGAAGGAAAAAAAAAAAAAATCAAACACACACTCACCAAAGAGCTGGGAAGGATTTGCATTGGTGGCCTTCTCGTAGTTGGTGAGCCCTTCATAGATGACCTTCCCCACAGCCGCATAGAGGCACTCTAACTCTTCATACTTAGAGGCCACACTGGAAGTACCTGAATGGAAGTCAGCAATCAGGGTTAAGGCTCTCAGATAGGCATGGTCCACTCCTCTCAGGAAACTGAGCTGTTTTGGTATATACAGTGACCAGCATGGGCACTTCCTCTGTAAGACAACGTGGGCTCACTTCTAGGCTGGCTCCCACTTACGGTGAGACCAGCTCTACCTCTGCGTGCCTTACCAGAAGGTACTGTCAGTATGCTCACTCACAGCATGCAGAATTTTGACTCTGCTAGCTGCTATAGTCTTAACATAAGTTTTCTTTAGTATCTGAAAGAAACAGTAATGTTCAGTAGGTCAGCTGACTCTCCAAACTAACAGAAAATAATGCGATGATGTTCTTAAGTTTTCATGTCAAGTTTCTTTTTTAAAGAAAAAGGTTTAGTAAATGGAAGGCAGATGATAAAATGTTCAAGTGCAGGATGAGCACCCTCAACGTCAAGCGTTGTGCTCAGTGGAAAGTCACTTACTTGGCTCTGTCGGAAAGATACTCATCAGGCGGGAGAGGAGGCTGTGGACAGCCCTCAGTACTTTGGTATTGCCACACGTCATACAGGCAGCAATGCCACGCTGCAGAGGTTTGAAGCTACTGAGAATGGCTGGGGACTGGAGCACCGTGAGCAAGAAACTCAACACTTCCAATCCTGTGCAAATGTTTCCATAGTTCACTTGATTTGGCTGTTCCTGGGATGGAGAACACAGGCACCCACAGGTCAAAGTCATGGTGGAGTGCAGGCATACAACTAATTACAGAAACACAAATCCTGCAAGATTTCAAACTGTATGCCCCCAAGTACGTGGAAGCCAAGTAAAATGCTACTAACGAATGAAAGCATCACACCTATCAAAGCATTCGACTGCCATGTACAAGAGGGTTCTATAAGATATGCCCATAATAAATTTGCCTAAAATATTTAAACCTCTTTTTCTGTTCCTTTGCAGTACAGAGGACTGAACCCCAGGCCTTTGCTTTGAGCTATATCCCTAGTCCTTTCTATTTTTAGACAGGTTGCACAGGCTAAGCTTGAACCTATAGCTCCTCCAGTCTCAGCCTCCTGGAGCGATGGAACTGTAGGTGTACACTCCACCACAAACTAACTTAAACATCTCTCTAAGATGCTCACTGTAGGCCAGGCCTGGAGGTGAGGGGCTGTAATCTCATCACTCCAGGGGGCACTTACACAGGAGAGTCACAAGTTTTAGCCCCGCCTGAGCAATGTCGAAAAACTCTGCCACAAAATAAAAAATTAAAAAGCAAGCTAGGGATGTGGGACAGTCTCTGAGGTACTTCACACTCCTGGCTCATAGCTCAGACCCACGTGTCACAACCTTTCCAAAAACGAAACAGAAGAAACAACAGTGTTAAGTCTTTTAAGACCAAAATAAGCACCATAGGTTTAATCATCCCAGTGAAATCTTACAAATTCCAGCACTCAACAATACAGACAGGACCTGTGCGGCAACGGAAGGTTAAGGCAAGACAGAGGCAAGCTGCCACCAGATATAATGGCATCATGTTCCTTCAGAATAAGACGAAAGCGCCAGATTTCCCCAAATGTGACTCTACAGCTAATCCCTCAGGAGTACAACACAGTCCTTGACAACTACATCTGTCATTAAAATGTTTTTAAAATTCAAGCTTATTTTTACAGTTGTGGAACGAAGCAACTGAAAATGCTGTCCTAAGCTCATAGTCACTTTAAAAGCAGCATCTGCAAAATACAAGGTAGCTGTGATATTGGAAAGACTCTGAAGTGCGTTGGGGGCTATGTGTCGAACTGAAATTTCAAACCCACATTCAGAAGTCAGGCTGGCTTCTCCTTAGCAGCAGTCAGAAGAGACTATAGAAGCGGCTCTGACTGACACATGTCAATGTTCAGGGGCAGACCCGGAAGGGACGCATGACCACTGCAGGTGACAGCACGGCTAAGAGTCCCACGGATCCTGCCCCGCCCGACATGTGTACCTACCACAGTCATCAGCAGCTTGTCGAACCACTGCAGCTTGAGTTCAGACTTGGACCACATATCAGGTCGCAATGCAGTTTTCAGGAGATTCACACAGCGGCGAGACAGCACTTCCCCTGGGGACCCCGCGGTGTTGGTGTTGTCATTGACCTACAAATGCACCCAGTTATGGCCACCACAGGCACGTACAGTGGGTCACTCCACTATACCAGGGACACTGTTACTTGACCATGCTGGCCCCTTGCATCCCAATTCCTCACCCCGTAGCCACTTTCTCTAGTCTGACCTGACCTTCCCCTAGTAGGTGATGACTCCCATGCATCCTCTCCTGTGCTGTGTCCACCTTTGATGACTGATTTGCAGTCACCTGTCAGCTGCCAACCGCAACCCCCCCCCCCCCGACACACACACACACAGTACAGGCATGCAAGGAATTATTGCTTCTTTCCAGTTTTTGGAAATTCTCAACAGTATTGCTAAATATATTAATCATTAAGATCCCCAATTTTTTTTTAAAAAATGAAGTTAGGAAATTTTCATCTACAATGGTTTTTTGAAATAAAAAATGAAGCGTCTGAAATGATTTCTCAAGAACCAGGACAAAACACACTGACGTGAATGATAAACAAACCCACACTTACTGACTTAGCTTTTATAAAAAAAAAAAACTTAGATGACATACTAAAAAAAAGGGGGGAAAAGCACTTACATGAATATGTATTATATAAACTTCATAGGCTGAATCACCTCAGCACCATTAGGAGTTATGGACTGCTTTTATTTTAAGGATACAGAAGTGAAAACCTGGAAGTTAACTTACCAAGATTAATGGAACTACCATACTTCACCTACACTAAGATGCTGGAAATTTTAACACTCCATAATTTACTAGTGCTGCTATAAGAATTGTTTTGTTTTCTGAGCCACACATTGTTAAGACACAGGCAGATTTCAGAAATATTAACCTGAGGTAGAATCCGGCAGGCAAATGACAGAACTCCTTGTTGGGTCTGATCGGTATCTTTCTGACTAAACTGTTGGAGGTAATACTCTGCAGTGTCACTAAATGGACACTGTCCCACAGTCCAGTACCTGACAAGCCACTCTGATGAGAAAGTTCACCACGGTGTCCGTATGCTGCTTGTCAATGGGCTTGGCAAGAAGAGAGTCAGCTCCGGGCAGCGACTGACTCCTCCCAAATACCTGGAAAAGGCCAAGCTTTCAGGAAGACAGGTTGTCCCCAACAACTTCCACCCCAGGGTGCCGCAGCTGCAGGGCACACCCCAGGAACAGACACTGTTCAGGCTTGGGGGACACCAGAGACTAACACTTCTACACACATGTGTGAAGTCTGCAGACAGAGGAGGTAAAGGGGCAGCCAGGATGTGGCAGCTCACTTGACACCAGAGTGAAAGATGGGAAACCAAGCCGAAGGCGGCCGCAAGGGAAAGGAAATGACTCCAGGTACAAGAGAAAGGGCCAGAGGGTAGGTCCTAAGTGAGCAGAGGGAAGAGGCCTGGTGGCTGGACGTAGTAAGGCAGGGGTCGGGGATGAGAGACCCCGGTAGAGCCCAGACAATCTGACTAAATTTTTAGAAAATTTTTAGTTTTAAACAGATTCACAAGAAATCAAAAAGCAGTACAGAGACCCCACAGACCCTCTACTCAGATTTTCCTGACTTAAATCTGAAAAAAACTTTTGGTTCTCCAGCTGCTTTGTATCAACGTGGGATAAAAATGTAAGCAGCTTGGGGGAGCTGGGAAGTATCTGCAGAACTCCCATCACTGTGGGAGGTACTAGGGGCTTGAGACAGGTGAGAAAAGGATGAGGGAGGGAAGGGCTCTGAGGACTTGCTCTCTGCTGACAGTGTGGAGAGGAGGGAGCAGAGAGATGCAGATGGGTCCAAGGCCCCCCACCCCCCGAGCCCCCCACCCCCAACCCACAGAGCCCAGATGGACAGGAGCGACCCTTGATGGTGGCGCAGCAAAGTACACAAAGAGGCAGCTGAAAGTGGAGGTGGCCAGCCAGTGCTGACAAGCCAGGGGATCTGCAACACTAGCTGAGGACAGGGCTGAAGGCTCTGAGGGCTCCTAGGACCACCGACTTAAGTGACATGAGGTGGACAGCAAAATGCCCAGGATCATCTTGGTGGTTGCTTTCTAAACAACATAGGACAGAGCCACTATCTTCACAAAGCCCATGCTGGGTGGGTCTAGAAGCATAGTACAGTGGTTAGAGCGGTTGCAAGCTCAAGGCCCTGGGTTCGACTCCTCATTACCACATAAGCTGAGCGTAGTGGCACATGCCTGCCATCTCAATACTCAGAAGGCTGAGGCAGGATTGCTCTGCGTTTAAGGCCAGCCTGGGCTCCATAGTGAGTTCAGGACCAGCCAGGATTACAGAGCAAGACTCTCCAAAAACTAAATAAATAGCTCATGCTATGAAGCATGTTCTGCTTCAAAGAGTTTCAACCCCTACCTTTTTCTTTTTTGTAGAGCTGGAATAGAACTCAAGGCATCGTGCTTGCTAGGCAAGCATTCCAAACTGAGCTACACCCCCATCCCTCAGAGTTTCTCCTGATGCAAGTGGTTAGACATTATTGACAGAGCTCTTAAGAACATATGCCTGGAAACTTGGGAAACATGTCAAGTGAGTGGCAGGCTGTGGGGTTGTTCCCAGCTGCCGCTCCAACACACAGCTTGCTACTGGCCCACATTAGAAATGTGTTAAATAAATGCACAAGGTACCACAAGAACATGTGGCACATAAGGAGAGAGCGTGCTC
Source organism: Ctenodactylus gundi (assembly GCA_004027205.1). Classification (NCBI taxonomy): domain Eukaryota; kingdom Metazoa; phylum Chordata; class Mammalia; order Rodentia; family Ctenodactylidae; genus Ctenodactylus; species Ctenodactylus gundi. Next base: position 130,950 of record PVKB01004194.1, on the reverse strand, counting down.
TTACTGCACTGATGGCTCCAGTGGCTGTCCTGAAGCGCTTCACCTCCTGGGCAGAATCCACGGACAGGCCTCTCTTGATGGAGGATGAGACAGAACTGACGCCTTCTCCACTGGAATTTGGGTCCATATCGGAATCCGGCTTAAACATACACACACCTGAACTTATTGACTGATTTCCAGGGGGCAGGACAGGAAACACATTGAGAATGACACCAAGAGTTGACCTGACATTCCTACCTGCTGGTCCTTGATCCTCTGCAATTCCCACTTGATGACGACCTCAGACAGGTCCACAGCCAGCCTCCTCTGCTCAATGGTAACACTGGGTGTGAAGCCTAGCCTCTGCATGGCACTGACCATGTGCTGCACCAGATGGTGCCGCACTGGGTAGTATACCTGTGGACAGAGGGATGCTGCATCTTGGCCCTGGTACACACACATCCATGTGGTACACACTCATCTGACCCAACGTCGTAACTTTATCGAGGAAACTCTCTGCACTACATACGGGCTTATCACCCTTCCCCTGGACACCTGCTGAATCTCAAAATGACAGTGTATGTCAGTGTGTTAGTACCATCTTTAAAATATGCTGCTGTTCTGAATTCTCTGTAGGCAAACAGATGAGTCTAGTCCATGTTATCAGACTTCAGACTTGGTATCATAAAAGTTTAAGACATATCAAAAAGCACATTTCCAGTTCTAAAAGATGTTAAGAGACATATACCTTCAACCCAACCTTTTTCTTACTACATGAGTAACTCTTCAAGCTAAGTTACCAAAACGGATGACTACCTCCTACCTTCAAGCAGTAGTTAACTGAGTCCTCACAATACAATGTAATCCTTTACTTAAAGAAAGCAAACAATTAGAAAGAGGCATTCTTCCAGGAGACATTCTCTACACTGCAGCAACTTTTGCGTGCATATAGTTATTCACATATACATGGACAAATCAGTGACCTGGGAAATGCTGTAGTGAATGAGAAATGATTCCTTTATTGTGTAAGAGAGGTGGAAATTCAAAGCAGGTGCCTGAAAAGCATTACACACCAATCTAGAACACTGTCCACACACCTTAAAATGCTGCACTATCAGATGCAAAATGTGCACCAGCTGCGGGACAGTGTGTCCCTCCTCCACAATGATCTTCCTAGTCCAGTGTGTGAGCATTTGGTGCCCGTCCTCCATGCGGGCAGGCACCGCCGGAGTCAAGATGGCCATGGCTTGTCTGACGATTGCTCGGGCTTCCATTGCGTGGGCTTTGAGCAGACTGTGAAAAACCTAGAACAGCAAAGAAAAACACACAGGGGCTACAGGAAAGACACAGCAATTAAAGTGCCTGCCTTGCTAGCACAGGCCCTGAGTTCAATTCCCGAGTACCACATAAAAGCCAGGCATGGTAGCATATGCCTGTAGTCCCAGTACTCAGGAGGCTGGTGCAGGAAGACTTCCCTGAGTGCAAGGCCAGCCTGGGCTACCTAGTGAGTTCAGGACCAGCCTACAGAGCGAAAGCCTGTCTCAAAAAAAGAGAAGAAAAAGAAATCCATGTAGCAGGTGAAAGTGAAGACTCTCAAAGAAGAAGACACAAATAACAACGTAAAAAATCAAGACATGATGTTTTTGTAAAAACCATTTTTTATAAATTCCACTGGGACTATCTTACTAGAAAACTTGTTTACCTTCTCTGTCATTAAGTTCTATTTGAGGAGTACCAGCAGTCTGTATCATTGAGCACCTGCCATGTGCCCAGGCTGGGCTGGGCTGGGCTGGGCTGGACACAGAGAGAGGAAGGACAGGCGGCCCCTGCAGAGTGCTGCTATCTAGCTTAAGTCAGAGTATCGGCTGAGGCAAACAGATCATCTCACTGTGGCTACAGTTCAGAAAATGGTGTAAAAAAATGACAGAAATCAGCAAGTTCAGTGCTTCGAGTGAGACGTGAGACCTGCTGAAGGCCCTAGGCATGCAAGGGGCAGGCCCACGCTGCAGGGGGAGGGTGGAACTCCGTGGCAATCAGGAGGGCTTGCTGGTGCCTAGGCACCGGGCTGGGAGGAGTGGAGGCACCAGAGAGAGCTCTTAGGTTTCCTGTTGGGACAACTGGAGGAATCCGTGCTTCACACAGACCAGAGTGGCATATCCAGTACCTACAAGAGGTGATGGCGGGCTATCTAGGTCTGGATTTTCCCCAGGTGAAAGTTCACAAGAGGAAGTGGTCAGAGAAAACCACCATAGGTGGCCTCAGGACAAGATCTGGCTCTGCTAACCATGCAAGTACACCATTACATTTAATTCCCATTTATTTACTTAGTTTGCAGGCCTGGGAATTGAGTCTAAGGTCTTCATACTGAGCTACGTTCCCAGCTCACGGACCTCCACCCTGTCCTTTTTTGAGACAGGGTCTAGCTAAGCTCATAAGTAGTCCAACCTGGGCTCCAATTTGTGCTTCTCCTGCCTCACTTTCCCAGTGTTGGGATCACAAGTATGAACTAACACAGCCAGCCACATTTGAGTCTTGTACAGCAATACTGCCTTGAGCAGTAACACAGAGTTTGAGCTGCCTATCATCAAAGCCTAAACCACCAAGGGTCAAGGATGAAAGTTCAGACACCTAACACAGCAGAGAGGTTGTAAGATTTGATTTTGAAGTGTCTACCATTTCTGGCTGAAAGTGGTGTGTGGGCAGGGACCCTGGGCAAAGACACTTTCAGACAGGCACAATGATGTGTGCCTGGAGTCTCAGCTGCCGAGAAGGCTCAAGCAGGGGGGATCCCTTGAGTCCAGGAGTCTGCGGCCAATCTGGGGAGCCTTAGAGATATTTTTTCTTTTGTGGGGTACTAGGGATCAAATACAGGTCCTTTGCTCCGAGCTACATCCCTAGCCGGTTTGTTGGCTGAGACAGAGTCTTGCTAAGCCGCTAAGCCGCCCAGGCAAGGCCTGAACTTGCAGTCCTCCAGCCTAAACCTCCCAAGGTGCTGAGATTACAGGCCTGTGCGACTGGCCTGCCTGACGGACTTCTTTTAAAAAGTTTTTCCAATGACAAGTCCAGGTTAGAAGCCAAAATGCAATGGACGGATGAGCCTGAGGTAGCAATCGATTTCTAACCCTGCTCCACTGAAGCATCTGCCATGTATCCCGTAGCAAAGGCATTTTCTCGCCCAGAGTAGTAGAGACATGGCAGAGCAAGAGCTGCAGCTCCCCCACCCCCAAAATCAGCCCAATAACCTGAAGATTTCTACCTCATCACTGTGGGGCTCACTGTTGCTTTCAGTTCATCTCCAAAGTTGGGGTCACTGAATTCCACAAAGTGAAAAGGGAGATTCTACACAGCTTTGCTTTTAGGATAGAGTAAGCAGAGTGCAGAGCAGTAATGGAAGGCAACAGAAGGAACCGGCATAGATGAGCTCAGGGCTTTTATTTCCCCCAGTTTTTCTTTTGCTGTGGTAAAATACACTCAATCACAAAACTTCCACTTTAACTATCCTTACATATGCACACCAAGCACATTCATTTCTTACGCAACTATCGCCATCATCCTTCTCCAAAACCTTATCTTCCCAAACTGAAACTGCAGTCCTTAAACACTAACTCCCCGTTCTCCCCTCTCCCCAGATCCTCTGTTCTTTGTCCCTATGGTTTTGATGATTCTATGTACTTTCTAAGCTAAATCATACAGTATTTGTTTTTTCAGTTTCCATCAGGTGGTAAAGACAAGCTTGTTTTTCTTTTAATGGTACTGAGTATTTCTTTTCGATTGGTATTGAGAAAAGACACCAGAAAAGGCTAAGGCTGTAGAGGGAGCAAGGGACACACAGGGTTTCGTGAAAAGGTGCGAACAGCTGAACGTGGGGATGCAGCAGGAGGGGCTCTGGCAAGTACCTGGAGGACGATTTTCTTGTGAATTGCGAACTTGGCGATGATGTGTGCCAGCAGCAAGTGCCCGCTGTACTTGCACGCGGGATCCACACAGGCCTTGGAGAGCAGGCAGGGCCACGCGAAGGTCATGAGGCGGCGCAGCTTGCTGTTGCGGTTCTTGTTGTTGTCGTGGATGTGGTGGGGGGCATGCTCCACTAGCAGCGTGGCATACTGCAAGAGGTAGATCCTCAAGGAGTCCAGCATCTCCCCCTGCTTCTCTGGCTCCAGGACCTGCCAGGACGCACAGCAGGAGGGGACTCAGCTCTGGTTCTTAGCTATGTTACCCAGTAAAGGTCATATCATAAGTTCCAACCTTGGAATTACTCTCCTTATATATGCCACATCACCTTTTCTTTTATATCAGAAACTCATCGCTTATTTCAGCATTTTAGAAAAAACAGTAAGTCAGGAAAGGAGCTTTAGTGAAAACGACTTTGCCTTTGATACAAGGTGATTCAGGACTGAGTCCCTTAGTTTTCTAGCAGCTGAGGTTTTTTCCCCCCCTGGCCAAACTTTCATCATTTTTTGCTTGGATATATTTTTTTAAAATGTACATTTTTGAGAATATTCTACATGATTCTATTAATCAAATACTGATATATAGTATTCAACTCAAACACATTTCCTATCCACATGTGCCCACCAGAGGTGTCCAGTTCTAGAACAGTGAGACAGCCCGGGATCTTTAATTGTGACCACGTGCAGCCTCTCCAGCTCTTCCCAGGATCCACTGCGTCTTGGCAGAGCTCCCACTCCAAGCAACAATCTGCTTGCACCATTTCTCCCCAAGTCAACACTCAAAACCCAACTCATCACGGTGCCAAATGAAGCATCTGACTCAGAAGACTCTAACTAGGGACGAGAGCATGAAGACAGGGCCACAGGCCCCTTCAGTAACACAATACCAGTGCTCGGCCCAAAAATAAACTCTGTGCTCTCTTTGGGAAGGGAAAGTGACCTCAGAACTATAGGAAGTATGCCCATGTTAAAGGACAAAGATCATGTATGGACCAGGCCCCTATCAATGGGACCAACTGACATTCTAATTTGATTCAGGACAGAACTGGTGAGAATCCAACCGTTTTCTTCCGAAGAGCATTAATACATATGTAGTGGTCGCCTCTGGAGGCCACTGGTTGACAATGCAGTGGAGAATCCCAAGCTCTCAACATTCTAACAAATTTTTAAAAAACATCCAATCCACCAATCCCAGGGCAAACCTATCATCAAGGCTCAGTCCAGTTCAACGAGCCCTTAGGGAAACAGAGACATTCTATTCAGCACAAGTTACAGGAGCAACTGGGGCCAGTCTGATATTCCCACTAGTCTTTAGTAGGTTCACAAAGCTAAAGGTGAAGCTAGAACACAAGGCCAATTAGTAGGACATTCATAAAATCAATAATGTCTGAGTTTGCAAGGAGGTATTTCCTGTTTCTGACTGCAATCCCAAGCAAGGGGATGTTTTGGCACTGACTAATGAGCTCAGGAAAAAAATAAAAGCCTTAGGGGACAAAGTTATTTCCACAAACCCCTGTCACCTGAACACCCATTCACCCACTGCAAGCTCTGGTAACAACGAGCCACTGCTGAGGATACCACCTTGGTTATAAACACGCTGGTGATGCTCTCTGGGTTGTCCCCTTCTGGATTGGGAGGCCCCAACAATTGCTCTCCTTCCCCCTTCTCAAAGCTGTACAAGAAAGCAGGATTCAGGATATGCTGCAGAACCTATAAAAAAGATTTAAAATGAAGGAGAAATAAAGTATATATATAACCATCCCTCACTCTCTTTAGTAAGACTGGAAGGACAATGCCATTGGCCACTGTGCACAACAATGGCAGAGTTTGACTGAGGCAGTTAATAATTCATCTGACTTTTGCCCAAATGGCAACTGCGAAGGCAGGTTGAATAAAAGCTGGGCCTAGTGGTAGAGGCCTATAATCCTGAGGCTGGTGGATTCCAAGTTCAAGTCTAGCCTGGGCAACTTAGTACAATCCTGTCTCAAAAAATCAAAACCAAAAAAACAAAACAAACAAACAACAACAACAACAACAACAAAAAAAAAAAAACAATGGGCTGGGAATGTAGCAGTGCCAAGGTCCTGGATTCCATCTCCAGCATCAAAGAAAAAAACTGTGAGGAAGAGGGACTCAACCCCAACATCAACATCGCTTGCTCTTCTCACTTCAAACAAGTCATTTTCTGAAAACTAAATAAGTAGCAATCTGTTTCTAACCCTGCTTCACTGCAGTATCTGCCACATATCCCTCAGCAAAGGCATTCTCCCACCCAGTCTACTAGAGATGTGGCAGAGCAAGAACTAAAGTTCCCCCCAAAAATCAGCCAGCCCAATAACCTGAAGATTTCTACTACATCACTGTGGGGCTCACCTTTGCTTTCAGTTCATCTCCAAAGTTGGGGTCACTGAATTCAACAAAGCGAAAGAACAGGGCACGTTTTTGAGCGATGCTGTAATTTTTGGGAATCTCTTCTTCCATGTACTCTTTCAAGAATGTCATATTGCAGAGAAAACGACCAGTGAAGGCACGGAGCAGCTGGAACAGCAATTCTATATCCCCATAGTTCCTTCTGAAGGGAAAGAACAAGAAAAGAGGTTACACAGCTAAGGTCCATCCTGCCTCACAAATCTGACTGCTGGTATCCCATGAGCTACAGCCTTGTGAAAATTAGAGGAGACCCCTGCTAAGCTGATTGGGCAGAACCAGCAAACAAAAGATGGAAGGGCCACTACTGTACCCACTTGCAGTAGCTCAGAAGACAGAAGGCCAGCAGCTTGGGCTCCTTCCAGTTGGTAGCAGCCATGTTCTCCTTACGGTGTCTTTCTTGAAAGGTCTCACTGACCCATACACGCCTCAGCTGGCTTACCAGAGAATGCTGATTGGCCAGCCAAGAATCATCATTTTTCACTATGATGCTTATGATCTGTCAGAGAGGAGATAATTCAGGAACTGCTGCTGGAACCCATGGTGTACACGGTAGGAACTAAGGAAGAGACCCTACCTTGATGGCCTGGAACTGGAGATCCAGGCGCATGGTGCTGGTACTGGGGGAGCCAGGGCGCACAGCGGTCTGTGGAACACCTGGCAGCAGCAGGGTGATGAACCTGTTGGGGTTGGCTGCCAGCACATCCCGCAGGGGCCTGGCATCTTTGTGTTTAAGAAAACTCTAAAAGCAAAGCAAACAGGAAAGCGCTGTTGAGCTAATCAAACTCACGAAAGGTAAGAGGACATGGATTCTAAGGTCCTTGAAAACAGAGTCTAAGGTTCACTTGTAAGCAGGCGAAAACAACAACAAATAACTGTGAAGAATGACTCATAGGCCTAAGCTTTACAACCAAACAGCCATGATATTTCTAATATTCAAAATGTCTCTAGAATAAGGGAGTTAAGACACCAAGGAGTAAGATGGGATTTAGCACCTTGGAGTGCCCTGGATGACAAGGTGCTGCGGGGACCTTACTACAGCTCTCTAGCTCCTACCATGAACATTCGGCTCCACTGGGGGTCATTGAGTGTCGCTTCCATCATGAACAGCTCCACCGTCTGTGAGGGGTGGCGAGTCAGAAACTTGATCAGAGGCTCTCTGAATGGACTGCCTGCCTACAAAACAAAAGGAAAAACTCCATCCACACTTCTTCTCTGGGCCTGTCCACCTTTTACAAGGTAAGAACATGGACTCCCTTCTCATTAAGAAATTACACTAATGACCAGAAAGAAGTATTAGTTTTCACATCACTATACTGTTAATTACCCTATCGAAATAAAGCATAACAAAGTAAAAACAGTATGACCGACAGGTGGAAGAGGAATCAGACCTAACCCGTGATGTAGCCCCTACCTCAATCAACATGGCTCGCTCTGTTTTCATGACAACCTCTAACAAAGGCTTGACCAGTGTTTGAGGTGCAGCTGGGATCAGATGAAAAAGGTTTATAATAGCTGAACAAATCTTCATTTCCTAATAAAGAGAACCAGAAATCACAAGCAGGTCAATTAGCTTTGTGAGCATGACAGAAGGAGAAATCACCACAGACCCTACTACAGTCTAGCTACATTCGCAAGGCTGGCCACCAAAGCAAGGAGCTAACATGAAAAAGCTACAACTTACCAGTCTTAGAGCGTAAGAGTGTTGCGCGTCCTGAGGAAGCTAAATATCCCTGGCCTTCAGTTTGTCAGCCCCTGCTGGGGAGGTGGTGGTGTGTGTGCCTGACGTGACTGTGGCACTTGTTTGCAAGCACCTGACAAGCATAGGAGGTAACCTTCTGTGTCACTTATGACAGGCCCCTACACCGAGGTGGGGAAGACTGATAAAACCTGCGGTTGTAAGAGCATTAGTGCGGCCTTATTCTGCCATGCACAGGGACTTCTTCATACATTAGGTTTAGAGAGCACAAACTTCTTTTGCCCTCAAAACTTAGCCAAGGAGATTTCTCAAAAAAAAAGTTAAGTATTTACCCAAGAAATGATTATTATTTAAATAAATGAGGGATAACTATGTCAGGTACTTATCAAGCAGGCCTAAAAGCAGAGCTGCAAACTGCTCCACAGAGTGTCATGGAAAGTGCGTGAACATTGAGTTCTGCACTCTGTAATGTGCAGACTGTTCAGTGATGGGTTACTCTGAGCATCATTCCAATCACTCATTCTTAGAGGCCGGAGTCTCGCTCCTGCCCTTTAAAAGCCTCTCTCTGGCCACAGAAAAGGGAAAAGCCCCTGATGGAATCCTTGTGTTAGGTGCACAGTGTGTTAGTGAATCTTGGCAGGGTAAAATGGGGATGATAAACACTGGCAAGGAAGAACAATGTTCCTAGCAGCATCTGAGTTTCAAATCGTATCTTTAAGCCAAAGACAAAAGAGGTAGATGGGTAGGAAATGAGAAAAATAAGCCGAGTGTATCGCCCATTCCACCTCTAGAGCTCTCTTCTACAAAGTGTCAAGCCTGCATATACAGTAAGTTCTTTTACTTTTTTTTTTTTTTTTTTGGTGGTACTGAGGGTCCAACTCAGGGCCTTCAACTCTGAGCTGCATCCCCAGCCCATTTTTTAGTTTTGATTTTCAGACAGGGTCACAAACTAAGGCCCTACCTTGCCCCAGACTGGGCTTAAACCTGTGATCCTCCTGCCTCAGCTTCCCAGAGTGCTGAAATTATAGGAACAACAGACCCTACTATTAATTACATTCTAAAATGGTCTTTTATGCCATACTTTTAAAATAGTGGTATCATAAAAATCATTTGTTTTGTCTTTATAACATCACTGAAGATAAAAATGATAGGTGTTATTATCCCCATTTTACGGAAGAGGGAAAGCTCAAGAGTTGGACTATCTCAAGTCACAGTGTTGTGGCTATGCAGGTGTCTACGCACGTGTGTGAGGAAGGGAGTGGCAGAGCAACAGGACAATGAGGCTGTAAATTCAAGCACTCAGTAAATCAGCAATGTAGGAAAAAAACTGCAGCACTCCCAATTTCTAGCAGATATATTTTTGTAGTGTTTCTTCTTAGGAAGTTGTTAGATGCCGGAGTTCATATAAATGTTATGAGAGAGCAATTCAATTCAGTCTTAAATGCTATTGAAATACAGCAATCCCAACAGTTATAGAACAGAACTGAGATTTTTGCTTAAAACATCCTAATATAGAACATGCGTGGCATCCGGACAGTTCACAGCAATGATACTAAACAACTCTGCCACAGACAGACAGTACAGGTCACCGCACTCAAAGGCACAAGGCACTCTGTCCACTACAGAATCACAACACAGCTAACGAGTCACAGCAAAACCAAATGCGACAACAACCCCCTCCTGCAACTCCGCTGAAATTCTCACCTCTACCCCTTCCATGGCAGGCTGAACCAAAACAAAAATTACAGCATGAAAAAAGGCAACAAAAAGGTAAACAGAAAAGAAAAAGAAAGGAAAGATAAAGTGTTCTTCACATTGCAAGTCATAAACTGACTTTTAATAGGTTGTTCTCACCTCAAACTGACAGAATGGAGACAAGGAACATCTCCCGCACTCTGAAATGCTTTCCTGAGGATGGGGAGGAAAATCATCTTTTTCTATTTATGTCATTGACATAAAAACTTCCCATATACTCAAACACAGTAAGGGTTACTGGGTTAACAAGACAGTAAAGACACAATTATCAGAAAGTACACAATAATAAACAAATGCTCAGCAGTGCACCTTCCACCCTCAGACGTCAACATGGCCCTTGGGAAGTTCTAAGAATACCTCTTCCCTATGTCAAAAGTTAAAACCAATGTTTCAGGAATTTTTGTGGAAGGGATAAAATGGTAAGAACTTGTATGCAAATAAGTATTTTTTAAAGACTTATTTTTCAGAGTGAATAACTCAAGATTTTATGTAAAGCACTAAGACATTAAAAAGAAAAACTTTTCCCAACTAGAGTCAGAAGAGAACCAGGTGGTGCAGCCCCATGAATCAGGCAAGCCCATGCTCCCTTCCCATCCCCAGAACACACAGGCTGGGACATCAGCCTTTGGAGAGCTGAGTCATCTGGTGCAGCAAAGCAAAGGTTTCATGGAACAAGCTGGCTGTATGTGCACAAGTGTGCATAATGGCATGTATACAGTACTATCCTAGCAAGTGGTCGTGTGTTGGCCTCTGAAATGCCAGGAAGAGAATCCTTTCTAAATATGGATATTGTACAAAACTCTGACCCTCGGGGTACCCCAAATTGCAGAAGAGCCTTTATATATTTTGCTTTCATAGTTACCTATTTAAACATACCTTCAAATGTGGTATCTCAACTATACAAAATTACTTTGGAATTCTGTCAAAAAGGAGTAAACTAATTTCCAAAAACCAATTCCCATTCTGTACAACATCCCTCAAAAACAATCAGTGTTCAGTGAGTGTGGTATCGCACACCTATAAAGAACTGGGACTTTAACATCATTTCATTTTTGGTTTTGAGACAAGTGTCCTGCTCTGTAGCCCAAGGTGGCCTTGAAGACATAGCAATCTTCCCTCAGCCTCCCGAGTGCTGGGATTACAGGTATATGTCACCACGCCCGGCTTAGTAGGTGCTGGGGAATTGAACTTAGGACGTTGCACTTGGTAGGCAAGCACTCTAACCCCTGAGCTATGCCCTAGGCCCTTCGGATTTAAATTTTCATTAATTTTAATTAACTTAAATAGCCTCAGGTATACAACCAGAGGCTGCCCTACTGGATAGTATAGTTCTGAGATCTCATATAAGAGGCTGAGGCAAGAGGACTTCAAGTTCACACCCATCCTGGGCAACTTTGTGACTGAAAGAGTTCTTGTCTCATAACACAAAAATAAAAAGGTCTGGGGATACATCTCAGTGTAAAGGCCATGGATACAATTCCTAGTACAGAACTAAAAAGAAAAAATCAGAGCTCAAGAGAAGAACAGCAGCCTGGCCCTCGGCTCAGGTGACTTAGCCACGACTATTTTCTCTGCCTTTAGATTCCAAAATACCATGGCTGGAGTTCCAGGCACGTGGCCACCTAGAGCCTCGTACACCCTGTTGTTTAGGATATACATTCACAGGATGATCAAAATGCTCCAGAAGGATCCCATATCTCCTCAACATAACAACTGCAACCCCTTCCTAAAAAATACACTGTAAAGTCTATGTAAGCATTTGTAATCCTTTTTTTTTTTTTTTTTTAACCAGAGTCTCACTCTGTAGCCCAGGCCGCTCCTGAACTCACCATGGAGCCCATGCTGGCCTTGGGATCACAGCAATCCTCCTGGCCTCAGCCTCCCAAGTGCTGGGATTACAGGCGTGCACCACCATTCCCGGCTTATGTGGTACTGGGGAATCAAACCCTGGTACTTGGTGCCTGCCTTTGCACTTGCTAGGCAAACAATGCTTTAAAAGCTAAGCCATTCCTTCAGCCCGAGTCTATGCAATCTTTCTGACTCAACTGAAGTCTTTCATCTACCCACTTATTTTTTTTGTTTGTCTGTTAATTTGTTTGCTTGTCTGCTTATTCTAGAACTGCCTAGGTGGGGTCAGAGAAAGGACTATTATAAAAACAAATGTAAAACTCAATACAAAAATACCTAACAGATGAGAAGGTAAGAAGGAAGAGAATAGAGGCTCCTGTGCCTACTCCATAGGCTTTATCAACCCATTCTGCTCTCCTCTGAGAAGATTTTTTTTTAAATATATAAGTAACAAATCTTCCAAGGAATCATACATGGTATAAAATGCTTTAAAAAAAGGCTTAAAGTCCTGGTTTAATTCTGCTTAGTTGGCTGTTCAGAAGCAGCAGGAAACAAGATGCAAAAACAAACTGTACTGACACTGGATGGTCTAAACAAAACATAAGAAAGCCAAAGGAAAAAACCCAGTTGGGGTGAAACATAGCATCCAACAAATAGGCACAAGAACGGGACACAGGGCACATGACTGATGCCTCTGAAGAGCATACCCAGGGGGCTACTGCTGTAAGATTTCACCAGACGACAGAGCACTTAGGGAAACGTAACTCCACAGATAGGATATCAACATTAAAAATATTTTTAAAAATTAGCAGACAGGGTTAGATGTAAAACAGCAAAAAGCATGCATTTTTGAAGAGATCAAGTCTTAACTGGCCAACATTAGATACTAAAAAAGATTTAAGTACAGTGGTTTTTCTTGAAAACTATATGAATCTGCTTTAAGTGCTACTCATTTAAATTTTCCAAATAATGAGGGTAGAGAATTTAGACTTACAAAATACACATGCCGGTATTTCTTTGATTCTTTATTGCATTCTCATTAATGGTTTATTTGAAATCCTAAGAAATCTTCAGTTGGTTTATCAGACAACAATGTTTAAACACAAACATTTACTGACTACCACGTGATGAAAAGCAATGGAAACGAGCTGGGGGACGCACCACCATGTACACAGCAGCTGCCAAAATGTCTAGAAAATATACTGCTTAAGCAAAACTACCAAAATTGAAATTCTAACATTTCAGGCTTCCCAGAACCCTCATCAACACAGTATGATATTCAAGTGAAGAGAAGGAGATTTTAGAGAAACATTAAGGAATGTTCATCAACTAGAAGAAATAAAAGCAAATACCAGTATCAATAAAATGTGTTAACAACTAATATGAGCTATCATCACATAAATGCAGATTTTTGACTGGCATTTTTGTTAAGGCACTGTTCTAGCATTAACACTGACACGGGCAGCGCACCGCATGGGCGCCCTTCCCAGAACAAGCAAGCCACTCACGTTTCCGTCGCTCCTCTGGCCCCCTTTGTGGGTGATGACCACGACTTCCATCCATTTGCGCAGATGTTGCTGTGGGAAAAAAAAAAACACATCCTTAGACACAAGTGCATGAGTAATATCAAATGTCAAGCGATTCAAAATTCAGTTAAAAGAAAGGAGTGGGAAGTCAGGCATGGTGGCGCATGCCTATAATCCAACTATCTCAGGGCTGAGACAGGAGGACTGCTGTGAGTCTAACATGCTAGCCTGGGCACCAAAGCAAGTTCAAGACCAGCCTGGAGTACAGACAGAGACTCTATCTCCAAATAAATAAATAAATAAACAAACAAACAAACAAACAAACAAACAAACCAAGGTCTGGAAAATTGGCTCAGTGGTTAAAACACTTGCCTAGCAAGCACTAAGTCAAGCACTAAGTACCCAAGTTGAATTCCCTACCATAACATAAGCTGGGTGTGGTGGTGTACACCTGTAATCCCAGCAGTCAGGAGGCCTGCCTTGAGTTCAAGGCCAGCTTGGGCTGCATAGTGAGTTCGGGACAGGCCTGGGCTATACAGCAAGACCCTGTCTCAAAAAAATAAAAATGAAAAGGTGTATGTAAAAGAAAATGTATGTGTAAAAGAAGGAAAATGGGTCTTTATCTTATGCCATATACAAAAATTAACTAAGAATGCAACGAAGACTTATATGTAAGAACCAAAACTATAAAGCTCTTAAAGAAGGGGTAAATTTCAGGGTTTTCATAAATTCTACCTCACAATAAAATAGCACTGCAGATTTAAGCTTCTAACCTCAAAAGTACTACCAGTGATCAAGTTCACTTCAGAAGCACATGGATAGCCAAAGGCTGCTGTGTCCCTGACATAGCACAGCAAGTACAGGAGAATTCAGGAAGACACAGAAGCACTATGACCCTTAGTCCAGCTCTACTCAGTTGGGGAGGGTACCAGATAGAGATGTCAGGACACACAGCAGCTACAACCATTCTTTACCCAAGTATACCGACATGCTACATATGGACCATGGAGAGGGCCAATTTGAAGAAAACAAAATGCCCCGAACAAACCAACACAAACCAGGTGCTTTACTTACAGAAAGAGATCCCAGCCTCAGAACTATCTGACTCTCACACCCAGACCTCATCTATGCAAACACGGAAGTTGGAACGTAGAATGAAAAAAACGTGAGTGTGTGGTATGCTGTGATTAGAAAGCAATGAAACATCATTATTTCCACCACTCAGGTGACTGTCACAGGCATAAAATTTGAGTATGTACACACAGGACACACATTTGGAGATACAAGAGGAAGTACTCTCCAAGTCATCAAAAAATTCATTCCATGTTAATACTGTTTCCCAATTACAATCTCTTCTGAAGGTGTCACTTAATATTTTAGCATTGTGTTCTTTATTTAGGTGTTTATAGAAATGAAGTATCATTATGTATGTAAGATAAAAAAAACTCTTATTTTTCATAAATATGAGATATATCCACAGCCCAACAAAACACATGTATACCTACATAATCTCTATGTACTACCTTTTCCCACTAATAGCTGAAAAGGTATGCCACAAACAAAATACCTCATAAAGGGCCTAAATACGCAAAGGCTATTAGAAAGGACGTGTAAGCATGAAAAAACACATGGTTGTGCCTTTGGAGTGATATGTGATTAATCTTAAGTTAACAAATGATTATCGAACTACCAGAAGCAGAATAGAAGGCAAAAAAAAAAAAAGTTAACACACAAGATTCTCCTTCATTTACTTACATTTCAATTTTAAACATTATAAACAGATCCTTTATCTGAGTAATTATTTCTCACAAAATTCTAAAACCCCAAAGATTTCTGACGCTCTTGCTCATGGTTGTAGAGAAGAAGGCCTTCTATTCTGAAGAACCAAGTACAAACTGGCAAAATCTCCTCTGAGAGCCATTTATGACAATGCACTGGATTAAAACGCACACAATTCTTCTGATTCAGAAGGTCCACCTCTAGAAGTATGTGCTACCGATAGACTCGTGCAGTTATGAACAAGTTGTTCACAGCACCCATGTCTGTAATGGCAAATGACTGGGAACAAGCCAGATGTCCATTTGTGGGGAATGCCTGAGTCAGTTATGTCAAGTTCAATTAATGAAACATGCTGCAGCAAAACATCACAAGAAACACTACCATCTTTTCAAATGATGGGACATCAATGGAAAAGCCAAAAGCTACATGTATATTGTGAGGGGAAATATAAGAATACCCACGAGTCCTATAACATATGTGAAATACCTGTAAAAGGACACAAAAGACAGTGCTGCAACTGGCTGTCTTTGGAGAAGACACTTGGTAGGAAAAGAACTTAGAAAGGGAAAACTAACTTTCTGAGCACACTACTACCCCTTACAGCTTTTGCACTTTAAGCTAAGTAAAAGTATTTATTATTTGCTGTTTAAGCCACTGCAATTTGTTCAGGTTTACTCCAGAATCTGCTTAAACCCACTTCGCTTACCATCATCTGATCACAAAACTTATCATTGAAGGAATTAGGGAAGAGCCTTGTAACGGAAGTCAGTCGATTCACAACGTTCAACGTCAAGCTCCGATAGTCACCCAGCATCATCAGCAAAGGTCTCATATGTGTATGAATTTGATCTACTTCAATGGTAGCACCTTCTAAAAACTTTTAAAAGAAAGAAATCTTATAAGGAAAAACAGGCAACAGAGAGCACTTTATAACAGACTGGACCTCACTTTCTATTCTAGCAGGAAGTATTTGTTTTCCCTTGAGAAAACTAAGTCATTTATTCCAGAAACCAGCAATGAAACAAGGACTTTGCTTTTCTGTTTAACATTTTAAAAGATCCAGTGTACTGTGAAACTTGTGTGGGGGACCACACAACAATAACACACACTTAACTATAATCTATGAATCTAGGAATGGTAAATGGAAAGACCTTTATATGCACAGAACAAGGTAAATTTCTTCTCTTTCTCTCTCACCTTTCTCATACAGGCTTCTCCAGCCTCCTGGAGCTCACTGTTTGTAGAATTAAGAGCTTTAAAAAGTGCAGCGATGATTTTCTCCCTGGACTGAGGAAGGTAATTGCAGGCAGCCAGTGCATCTTTACGGAGAGAAATCAGTACATTTCCATCATTAGCGTGAATAATAATAAACTGAATAATTTTCCTCTCTAAAGAATTCTACCAAACCTGAGCCACTAACCTTTTTTTCCTTTCTGCCCTCACAAAAGATAAAAGAAAGCATGATCTCCTAGCCACATGATCAATGTTGTCTAGAAGTGAGGTCAACGTCCTATCTGAAAGGCCATGTTACACCTCCAGATACCTCTGCCTCTAAGACATCCACGTGGGGTTACAGAATGTGGCTAGCTTGGGCAGTCATCTGAATTTCTGTGGCATGGCCTCTGGTCCAATCAAAAAGCTCCAGTATGATGCAGGGATCAAACACATACAGCCCGGCTTCTCTCTACTATGCACTCAACTGAGGGCTAAAGGCTTTAAAAGCTTTTAAAATGCACATATTCTTAGGAAAGGAACAAATCTTAATCCAGTGTTAGTTAAGAGATAACATTCTAGCAAGAGCAGTAGTCATATTCACCAACAGAAATGTGGTTATGTGACAGGCACCCAAAGACAAGAACCCCAACAGAACCAAGGAGCTGTCGAGCCTGCTCTCTTTAGCTTGCCCTTTCTTGAGCACACCATACCCATCCTCTTGCTAGGGTATCACAGTCTCCCCTTAGCTCTTGTACTTCTAATTCAAAGGATATATTGGCAATATTTTCATTAAGTACCAAAGAAATAACCAAAAAAAGATCATCAACCAGGCATAGTGGCACAGTACTGTAATTCCAGCATTCTGTAAGACTGAGGCAGGAGGACTGCAAGTTTTAAGCCAAGGATGGGCAACTTAGTAACACAGTAAGACCCTATCTCAAAATAAAAAATTCGGGGGGGAAAAAAGAATAAGAAAAAAGAAAGAGTGGGCTGGGGACATACCAACAGCTCAGTGTGAAGGCTCTGAGTTCCACAAAAAACAAAACAAAACAAAACAAGTCCCAATATGATGCACACACATACATGCATGCACACACTAACACATACACACAGAGACAGAGTTCACATTGGTTATCTACTCATAAAAGAGTAAATGATTTATTTAAACATACAAAGGCCATTCAGTAGTATATCTCCCTAAACTGTGCACAGTTTTTGTGCTAAACAAAATGATGCTCCTAGTGAAAGCTCCACATTGTAACTGAAACTCAATGCCATAATCCGCAGAGGTACAAATGACAAAAGGCTTTTGTAAAAATAGGCAGCTTTGTCTCAGATGACTTTTTTTTTTTTTTTTTGGGGGGGGGGGGGGGAGTAGGAGACTTATTGAGGATTGAGCCTAGCACCTGCACACTTAGCTATATCCCCAACCCTTTTGTATTTTTTATTTTGAGACAAGGTATGGCTAAATCGCAAAGTTCCCCAGGCTGGCCACAAATTTGCAAACCTTCTGCCTCAGCTACCCAAATTGCTAGGAGTTTACTACTGGTCTGTGCCACTGGATCTGGCTCAAATGCTTCTTAGGCAAAAAGTCTATAAAGTTTGTAGACTACCTTACTATATGCTGTGATTCTGATGAAAATGACACAGCATAGAGAGCCTGGCCATTCTCAAAAACCAGATATTTGATTCTTCAGGAGAATTACAGAAGAGTTTATTACAGAATAAAACCCAGTTTATTGAAGAATATAAAGTTACATATATCCTAAGTATTCAATCTTATGTTTTGTTATATAATTTGATAAACATTTTTATTTTGAGACAGGGCCTCACTATGTAGACCACGCTGCCCTCAAACTCATGATCCTTCTACTTTAACCTCCCAAATGCAACAATTATAACCTCCCAAATGCCACCACACTGGCTAAAAACATAATTTTCTGTCCTTTATTTATTCATTATATATTTATTTTTGAGACAGTCTCACTCTGTAGTCTAGACTAGTCCTAAACTCACTAGGTAGCCCAGGTTGGCCATGAACACAGAGCAACCTTCCTGTCTCAGTCTCTCGTGTGCTGGGATCATAGGTGTGTGCTGTGTGTTTTCCAGCTTATGTGGTGCTGAAAAATTGAACCCAGGGTCTTGCGCTTGCCTGGCTAAAGTTACAACCACCAAGCTACTTCCCCAGCCTCATCCCATATTTAAAAACACAAAAAGCCAGAAAAATTAAAAAATAAAGGCCCCAGTGTCCCTTCCCTTCTGTATCCTGTGTCTTGTTTTAGATTTACATTTACTTACTTAATGCTGCAATCCGTAGGGGTACAAGTGATGAAAGACTTTTATAACAGGGCAGCTTAGTTAAAGCTGCATCCTCGGCCTCACACAAATTCAACAGCTGAAAAAGATAAAGCAATTAAAGCCAGCCTGCTCCTCCTGAGATGACATAAACACCTTGCAAATAACAGAACACAGCAATCAGCCACACACTGCAGCACAGCCATGGACAAATTCGACTCAGATCCTAAACAAGTATCAAACATGACTAAACCCTAAACAAACTCTTGGACACATTCTCTTTTATGCTGACACTATGTTCTTTCTCAAATACACGGTCCCTTTGCCTAACTGCAAATTCTAGGATGGCAGGTCTGTCACCCCGTAGTTCTGAGATGCTTCCCCAGTGCCCTAGATAAACACTCAAGGCACAGACTGATCAATATGTAAATATCAAGGTGGTCACAGTTTTTTCTTTTCCAGTAGAAAGGAGGCAGAGTGCCACTGGAAATTCTCATGACGATCCTTCCAGATTTTTGGGCATACAGATGTACTTATACATCTATTATATATATCTACTATCTAAAATACCTAAAATACCATGTGTATCATTCTATCATTATTTTCTCCTTTTCTTTACTCACATCATGAAAAATTAATTAGTACAGACCTTTTTTTTCTCTTATACATTCCTAGCTGGTAAAAGATATAAAACTATAGAAAAATACACAGTAAAAAGTACATCCAGTAATCAACTCTGTCCTGCTTTCCCAGAGGAAACCACTATTATTAGACCCTTATGTGACCTTCAACAATACTCTGTGCATATGTAAGCCAATGTGTGCATATGTGCAGAAGTATGTCTGAACATGTGTCTCAGATAACTATTAATACAAACCACATGTGGCCACACAGTAAGGTCACCTGGGAAGCTTTCAGACAGTCCATTCCCAGGTCTCACCCTGTGTCTATGGAGCTTGAATCTCCAGGTAAGGACCTAAGAGTGTATGCTTTTCAAGAGATCCCTGCATCCTCTGGTTTGGATAGCACTCTGGTGAACATCCGGAGAACCAGTTTCATGCCCTCAACACTACCAAGCTCTGTGTCCTAGGTTCAATGACAGTCTTCTGTGCAGGTCTGACTCAAGAACAGCCAAGAAAAGTTGTTCTCCCACTTCCCAGAGGCTCTTGTCAAAAGAGCAAGGGACATAATAAGGTGTAAA
This sequence comes from Ctenodactylus gundi, assembly GCA_004027205.1. Classification (NCBI taxonomy): domain Eukaryota; kingdom Metazoa; phylum Chordata; class Mammalia; order Rodentia; family Ctenodactylidae; genus Ctenodactylus; species Ctenodactylus gundi. The sequence goes on along the minus strand of PVKB01004194.1, from coordinate 111,276 downwards.
GGGGCCCAAATGTATAATCCAAAACATAGCACTCAAAAAAAAAAAAAAAAAAAAACACAAGAGGTAAGCTTCCAGAGTTGTAAATTCAGACTTAATGTAAACTAGGAAGAATTTAAATCTTTACAGGCTTTTGCCTCAGTTTACTCTAACAATGTCTGAAAAAGCTTAATTCTTATCCTGTAAAAACTTAAAACTGAGATTAAAAGACCATGATTGTTTTCTTATAATGAATGCTTACAGTTTGACTACATCCCCAGTTTATCCCCCTCTGTATACTATCATTTTACACTAGGATGCCTACAGAGACACACTTAGAGGACGCCACGTTGTCCACATTTGGGTCAAGAGGCAAGTCGAGTCCACTGAACAAGAACACGGCCATAGAGGGCAATGGTGAGGAATCACACTTTGAAATACACATTCCTGATTGTAATCTGAGCTGCACAGCTCACCTGCTCTGCACCCCTGGGTAAGTAGCAAACCTTACTGGACTCAGGTATCATACCTTCAAAATGAAAATAAACAGCTTATATACCGCACTAGGGGCTGTGAGAGCTAAGACAGAGCATCTGCTTTTCTCCACAGTGCATGGCACACTGAAGTATTACGCTCAATAGATTGGCACTTGCTCTACACCACCCTCATACTGGGTGGCAGCTTATACACGGGTTGAAACTGATGGCTGTAGTATTATCTCTAAAACACAACTTTAAAAGCTCTGAATTGGAACATGGTTCCCTAAAGGACTACCTGAGTTCCAGGGAGCCAGCAAACAGCAGCACTTTGCTGAAAATCTCTGGGCACCATACCTCCCTTACACCAAATCCCAGGTACCACACACCTGCTCAGAGTGCTGTATGTTCACCCAGGGCTGGTGAACTGCACTTCAGCTGAGCCTCACCTAAACACTGCCTGACTGGTCTTCACATTCAGGAAAGGCGAGCAGACCCATGCCAACACCACCCACACCACATCATGCCATCACCCTTACCTCCGTGTAGAATACCTTATGCTCCACCACATTAAGATCCATTGTGAAGAGCCGGGGCTGCAGGGTGGTGCAGAACGTGTTCCCTTCCATCAGGCCAATCTGTGCATTGGCAGGCTGGTGTCGGAGCAGGTGTTTCTTGGGTGGGACCATATCCTGGAGGACCTGGGAGTGCAAAGGAAAGATACACTAACCAGATGCCCCTTGAAAAGCAAATGCCTCATTCTGATATTTCACTACAGTCGCATCAAAAGCCATGAGTGAGGTGAACAGTTATTATAAGAAGCCTTTAATGACAGAAAGAATACATTTCCAGTACTAGACCTAAGCTGTGGGCAAGCCTGTCACTCCAGAACAACCTCCTAAACAAAAGCACGAACCAAGCTATCAAACAATGCTATTTAGAATCAGAAAACCAGTCTCTATTCTCTTAACACTAACAATTACTGAGAGACATAAATATAAACACGCTGCTGTTCACGTTACCTGAGGTCAAAAAACCTGTACACAGTACTTTTGAGACATGGATACATCACAGACAGCATTATTTTTTAACTCAAATATGAAAAAGTAAATCTTATCCTGGTTCCAGAGCTGGAAATCTCACCTCTTTGTGGGGTTCCATTATCACTGTCACGCTTTTTCCAGTGACCTGGGCCAATACTTGCAGTGAGTGCATAGCCTGTTTTCTCACAGTAGAGTTTGGAGATGTGACCTCTCGAACCAAATCATGGGTCACATGGTGAAAAGACTTCTCCTGAGCTGCCACTATCTCCTCAGCTCGCTCCTCGTCCTTCAGAGGTGTGGCACATCGCATGAGGAGCTGTTCCAGGGTGGTCTTTGCCATGGCAACTGCTCCATTGGAAACCTGAAGGTTAGGGAGGACTTAATAGGAAAGGAGGTGTCATGCAGCCCAACATATCCTAATGCCAAAACTGTTGTCTCCAAGCAGCTGGAGGGTAGGGTGGGAGAGGGGAGTCATGCCCCTCACGCCAGTGTTTTAACAAGAAAGACTACTTCATATCGTCTAATCAGCATATCAGTACCTAAATCATTGCCCTCTAGGCAATTTTTTATAGTTACTCAGAAAAGAAAACATGATCTACAGCATGAGCCTGGCATTTCCCAAACAGTTAAGCTGGCAATATCCACCATTTCTATGAATTAGATCTATTCAAAGGTTCATAAGGAACGCATTGCCTTAGCTGGGTAAGGTAGCACATGGGATGAAGCAGGAGGATTAACACGAGTTCAAGGCCAGCATGAGCAACATACTGAGTTTAGGACCAGCCTAGACTAGAGAGTAAGAGCCAATCTCAAAAAAAAAAAAAAAAAGGAATGTAATTCTTATGGAAAACTTGCAGTACAGACAGAAAGCAGCATCTCCTTTTAAACGTGCCTGTGGCCTGTGACTGTTCCAAACCAAGCAAGCAGTTTGGGTACCCAGACACAGCCTATTGGAGCTCAGAGCTGTCCCTGTATTGAAGACTCTGTAAAGAAACAGAGTACTGAACTTCCAACCCTGCAAAGCGGGCACACAGCACAAGTGCCTCTAGGCAGAGAGCTTTCTGAAAGCAGGATGATGATTTATCCTTGGGGCCGCCCGTCACCTACCTCTCCAGTTAAGTCCATCATGACAAAGAGGAGTGCTTTGAGGAATGTCTGTTGATTCTGGAGAACCCACGTGAGAGGCAGCCGCTCCATGAGGAACTTAATGGACACCACACCCCCCAGCTTGGCGTACCAGGCCTGCTCATAGCAGCATGCGCACAAGCGCTCCACGATGTAGGAAAAGAGGGGCAGCTGGCACGCCTGGGGGCAGAAACAGGCCATAAGGATGCTACAGTCCTGAAGCTACTTGTCTCTAAAACGTCTATCTTACAAACAAATACCCATCAAACCAGAAAACCCACATTCTTCCTTACCCTCTCCTTTGAGCCCAGGATGATACTTGCAACATCAAATATCACAGCTAAGGCCACCTCCCCAATTTTGCAAAGCTCCTTTTCTTCATATGCCATGCAGATGGCAATGGCATCAATAAGAACCAAAGGGTCCATCCCTTTGGACCCATTCTCTTCACTGTGAAACATGGCGGTGCTGGGCTGGCTGCCCACCTGGTAACAAGGCAGCAAGAAAGGGCCTGGAAGGAGAAGGAGAGACACAAGAAGAAGTAGAGTATGTTTCTATCACACCTGGCTTTCAAAGTGCAGAACAGCCTCGTATTTTCCTCAAGATTAAAAACTCAAAAAAGACTAGGTGGTCCATCTCACACGAAGGCTATTTTTCCCAATATTTTCCAAGATACACTGATTCTTCTTAATCATAACTCAAAAATATACTAGTTTAAAATGAGAAGCACAATCAAGTATCTTTTTATTTTTTGAGACAGGGTTTCACTCTGTAGTCCAGGCTGGTCCTTAACCCACTGTGTAAACCAGTCTGGCCTTGAACTTGGGGCAATCCCCCACCTCAATCTCCCAAGTGCTGGAATTACAGGTGTGTGCCACCACGGCTAGCTTATAAAGTGCTAGGGAATCGAACCCAGGGCCTTTAACTTGCTAGACGAGCACTTTAACCACTGAGCTAGTCCCCAACCCCTCAAGTATCTTTTTTTAAAAAATCATTTAACAGGCCAAGGGACACTGGAAATGACCACAGGCCACGCTCTGGACATTCCTGACATAAATAATTATAAAAGCAATCTTAGCCAGGCACAGTGGAACACTCTGGGAGGCTGAGGTAGAAGGATCACAAGTTTGAGTCCAACCTGGGCAACCCAGTGACTTAGTAAGATTTTTGACTCAAAAAATAAAAAGGGGTTGGTAAATAGCTTAGCATAAAGACTACAGATACAATCCCCAGTTGAACAAACACGTACACACAGCGGCCAACTCTGCCAGATACTACACACTATCAGAGAACAACTGGCCAGAGTAACTTGGAATTAGCAACTGTGGGCACACAGGACTAGGTACAATGGAAGGTCCTAAAGTCAGTTTTGGTGGATGGCAATGTTCACGCTGAAGAAACACTGAGAAACAACTAAGTGTTCCAACTGTATGGTACCAACATTCAAGCCAAGAACAGTTTCAAAAGGGAAAAACGTTCTGCAGAGCTCTTAGGAAAGATCTGGCCAACCTCAGAAGCAAGGGGCCAAGAACAGACTCTAGCAGCATTGCTCAAGTGTGGTCTACAGACTAACCATAACTGCTGTGGGCAAAGATGCCAAAATTGAGAGTACGTTTCCAGAGATTTACACAACAGTGGACAAGATCATGTAATTTTATTGTCTTTTACAAAAATATCACTGACAGTGGATTAAAGGTTAACATAAAGTGGTTCTCCAGCATCGGTGGCTTGAGACAAACCACTGAAGCAGAGATGAGCAGTGTTTCCAAGTAAGAGGAGTGTGGGCAACTATCACACACAGAGATAAGCACTGCAAGGGAAACCCAACAAGCTGGTTGGACAGCAGAGTGGTGATGAAGCAGGAGGAAGGTCAGCCTTGGGAAACATCACAGAAGACAGGAAGATGAGCCAGGAGTGGATGCAAAACTGTCCATTTGATATGAAGTATATTCAAAAGTATTTATCCCCCACTTTTCACACACACACAAAAAAAAACCATGAAGATTAAATTGAGCATATTTTATAGACAAAACTTAGTTATGCTTTTAAATCAATATAGCACCTACCACTAAAATACTTATTATCCTCATCAATGTCATTTCTAAAAAGTCCCAAACTTATTCAGTCATGCAGTTTCTGTGAATCAACAAGATATTCTGAACATCCTGACCAAGTTTCTCAAGCACGAGGGAAATAACCATAGCCTCTACCCCACACTCACCACATTGCTGGGCCACTGCCACCATGGTGTAGTGGCGAATCAAGCTGGCAACGAAGGGCAGGGCACTGGGCCGCAGGTCTTTGATGACAGCAGACATGAATGCCCCTGTAAGAGCCTGCTCGAATGTCTTCCTGGCTGGAGTATCTTGGGCTTTGTAGCGATGTGAAATGATGACATTAGGTATGGTCTTTTCTGTAAAGCTGAAAGAAAAAAACTACATCCATCACCACAGTTCCCAACCAATGAGCTGAGGTTCTCACAGGGACAACCTGCCCTCTTATTTTGATAAGCCAGGGTAAGTTAATTTCTCTGCTTGAATTTCAGCAACATCTGGAATCAAACATAAATTTCATTATCAACACTTTTAGTCGGTGGTTCAGGAGACACTAAATATATTCTAAGGAATATAAACATGGGCATGAATCTGGTGAACTACAAAACAGCAACAGACTGGATTTTAATCACCATTTTCTTATTTTTTATATAAGAAAAATATTTGATCTTTTATAGTTAAGAGCCAAATCCTAAGAAGGAACTCACATCAATGATCAAATAAGGATGAAAAAGCTATGACTTAAAGATATGTGTTGTAAAATCACACTAAATACAAAAGCAAATGGGTCTGCATATTATGTAACCGAGAAAGCCCTTACTATCACGCCCTCTCACAAGAGATTAACCAAAGGGCAGTGTCAGGGAACACATCAAACACCACATATTTAATAAGAATAAGAAACAGTCATCAATATGGTTTTTTTTAAGGATTGGTTTCAAACTCAGACATCTCTATGTAACAGAAATTCCTATAACCAGAAACTGGCTCTCTGATTTCTTCCGAATGTCTAGTTCAGATTCTTCATTTCCCTTTTGTGATAATGTTCTTTAAAATGCCAACTAGGGATTTAAGGGTCCCATTTTCTCCCCCAACCTGCTTCCCCCCAACCTTCCTAATACCCCAGTTAACAGCATGATTGGCTTAAGCCAAGAACCCTGTGGACAGTAAAGGAAAAGCAGTCTACGGCAGTCTTATTGGCAACATCATCCTAAATGGGGAAAAACTAAAAGCATTTCCCCTAAACTCAGAAACAAGGGAAGGATGTCCATTCTCACCACTTCTGTTTAACACAGTGCTGGAAAAGTTAAGTCAAAACAATCAGACAAGAAAAAAAAAGTAAGAATGAGAATACACACAGGAAAGGAAGAAGTCGAACTATCCTTTTTTTCAGATGACATGATTCTTTACGAAAACTCTTCCAAGACTCTTAGAACTAATAATAAACAAATTCAGCCAAGGTGCAGGATATAAAATCAATACAAAAACACCACTGGCATCCCTCTACAGCAACAATGAAAACAAAGAGATCAGAAAAACAATCCCATTCACAGTAGCCTCAAAGAAAATTGCACACACAGGGATGAACCTAAGGAAGTGAAGGACCTCTATACTGAAAACTGTAATATTCTGAAAAAAAAACTGAAGAGAATATTAGAAAATAAAAAAGACATCCTCTGTTCCTTGATAGGTAGAATCAACAGTGTCAAAATGACCATACTACAAAAACTGATACACAAATTCAGTGCAATCCTATTCAAAATACCAGCAGCACTTTTCACAGAGTAAGAGATCCTAAAATGCATATGAAACCAGAAGAGACCTGGATAGCCAAAATAATTTATTGTAGCTTGAATCTGGAATGCCCTCCAAAACTCATATGTATTTGGATATTATAGATTATCTATGGAACCATGTGCTGTTAGGAGACTGGGATATGCCTGGAGGAGTGGATTAAATTACAGGCATGTGGCAGATTGCAGACTGCAGGCATACAGGTGTGTGGACTGGATTACAGGCGTATTGAGAGAGCTTAAATCTGGAAGGGGCAGAACACTTGGATGGGACCTGGAAGGATATACGCTGCTTCCTGACTTCCTTCTGGACTGGACTGGACTCGGCTTCCTGTTTGCAATGTCATGAGGAGCTGCCTCCACCTCTGCCTCTGCCATGTACTTCCACTGTTAGCAGCCAATCCTGAGTGGACTGTGATCTTTTAAAACCGTGAGCTAAAATAAACTTTTCCTCCCCTAGTTTTTGTATGTTGTATATTTAGTCACAGCAACAAAAAAAGTAACCAAGACACAATCCCAGGCAACAAAAGAAAACCAGGAAACATCACGATAACTGATATCAAATTATATTGCAAAGCAACAGGCTGGAGGAAGAGCAAAGCATGGGAGCATCTGCCTAACAAGCTCAAGACCCTGGGTTCAATTCTGTGGCACAACATGCTGGGAGTGGTGGCACACACCTGTAACCCCAGCACTTAGAAGGATGAAGCAGGGAGACAGCTGTGAGTTGAGACCAGCATGAACTACATAGTGAGTTCAGGACACATCTGGACTGCAGAGCAAGAACCTTTCTCAAAAAATAAATAAATAAAAACAACATGGTACTGGCACAAAAATAGACAGGTACATCAAAAGAACAAAACTGAGCATGCAGAGACAACTCTGAGGACCTTCGGCCATCTGATCTTTGATAAAAGGGACAAAAACATACACTAGAAGAAAAATAGTCTCTTTAACAAATGGGAGAACTGGTGGTCAACCACATGCAGCAAAATAAAAGTAGATCCACATCTTGCACCATGTACCAAAATCAAATCAAAATGGCTAAAAGACCGAGCTAGGGGAATAGCACAATGGTTAGAATGCTTGCCTACCAAGTACAAGGCCCTAACTTCTATTATCCAGTACTACATAAGGTAGATGTGGTGGCACATGCCCATAATTCAGCACTTAGGAAGCTAGGCAGGAGGAATCCTGTGAGTTCAGGGCCAGCCTGGGCTATACATAGTAACTTCAAAAACAGCCTGGACTATAAAGTAAGATTATGTCTCAAAAGAAAAAAAAAAAAGGCTCAAAGACTTAGACATTAAAATGGAAACACTGAACTTGTTGGAAGAAAACACAGGCAACACCCTTGAGGACAAAAGCACAGGCCAAGAATTTTCTCAAAAAATAGCTGCTCCTCATGATTATCATCTAGAATATACAAAGAACTGAAAAATATTACCCCCCCTCAAATAAAAGACCCAATCAAAAAAATGGTAACTGAAATGAACAGACAGTTCTCAGAAGAAGACATCCAAATGGCCAATAAACACCTGAGAAAATGTTCAGCATCTTTAGCCATCGGAGAAATACAAATCAACACAACATTTAGGGGCTGGGGATTTATTAGCTCATCAGTTAAGACACTGGTCTACCAAGCACAAGGTCCTGGGTCCAACTGCCCAGCACCATATAAAGCCGGTAAGACTGTACACAACTGTAATCTCAGCACTCCAGAGGCTAAGGCATGAATGAAGACTGCCATCTATTCAAGGCCAGTCTCAGCTAGAGTGAGACCCTGTCTCAAAATAAAAAAAAAAATAAAAATAAATTGAGGTTCCCTCTAACACCAATAGGAATGGCTGGTATCAAGAACTCAAAAACAACAAATGTTGGTGAGGTTATGGGGAAAAAAACAATCTTTTCTGCATTGCTGGTGGAACTATAAACTACTATAGCCACTATGAAAAGAAGTATGGAGATTCCTCAAAAAAACTGAAAACAGCCCACTTAACTCAACTATTCCTCTTCTGATATCTTCCCAAAAGTTAAAATCACCATACAACAATGATGTATGCATATCCATGTTTACAGCAGTGTAACTTAATAATAACTAAATCTTGGAAGCAGCCAGTACGTTCATCAACAGATGAATGGATAAACAAGATGTTGTATTATCACAAAATGCAGTAGTACTCTGCAATAAAGATAAATCTGAATCATCTGTAGAAAAATGGATCAGACACAAAATATTAAATATCACGTATTTTCTCTAATATGAAAAACTCAAATTATAAATAACTAATAAAACAACAAAATTAAAGAGTAAATGTAGAAAACAGGGAGACAGATTTTAAGGTCAGGGAAAGGGATGTAGGGAGGAGAGCAAGTGAGAAGGGTGAAGTAAAGCAAACATGATCAGGATGCAGGATGTACATGCACAAATTCCTCAAGTTAAATGCAGTACTATGTATCACAAATAGACACTGACAAACACAGCTCTGAGGGTAAAAAAAAAAAAAAAAATGGACATAGTGATGCGTGCCTGTAGTCCTGTAGCCCCAGCACTTTTGGATGCTGAAGTAGCAGAATCCACATATGATCCCAGCCTGGCCAACTTAACCCAGTGAGACCCTGTCTCAGGATTAAAAAAAAGAAAAAAGGGCTAAGTCCAAACTCCAGTAATACAAAGATATAAAAAAAAAGACAGACAGACAGACAGCCACATACTTTACAAAAAAAGGGATAAGGGAGTCAGAAACCAACAATGCTCCTTCACAAGGAATTTCAGAGAGAAAACAATCAAAAATGTATATGGAACCACAAGAGGCCTAGAATAGCCAAAATAAACATAAGCAACAAAACAAAAGCAGGAGGCATCACAATACCAGATATCAAACTGCATTACACAGAAACAGTGAAAAAAAAAAAAAAACAATACAGTATCGGCACAAAAACAGGTGGGTCAATGGAACAGAACTGAGGATGCAGAAACATCCCCAAGTACCTTCAGCCATCTGGTCTTTGACAAAGGGACCAAAAACATACACTAAACAAAAGAGAGCCTCTTCAATAAATAGTGCTGGGAAAACTGGCTAACCACATGCAGAAGAATAAAACTAGACTCACAACATTCACTATGCAATAAAATCAAATCAAAATGGATCAAAGACTTAGAACATTAAAATGCAAACACTGAACTTGTTGGGAAAAAAAAGTAGGCAAAAAACCATTGAAGACGTAAGTGTAGCCAAGGACTTTCTCAATAAAACAACCAAAGCATAAGAGTTAACACTGAATCAACAAATGGGATTATATGAAACTAAAAATCTTACGCATAGCAAGGGAAACAATCAACAGAGTGAAGACAGCATCCAAGGAATGGGAAAAAAATCTTTGCCAGCAATAAATATAGTCAAAATGACTATACTACCTAAACTGATATATAGATTCAATGCAATTCCTATCAAAATACCTACAAGTTTCTTTAAAGAACTTCAAACAACAATTCTTAAATTCATATGGAACCAAAAGAGACCAAGAATAGCTAAAGCAATTCTGAGCAACAAAACCAAGGCAGGAGGCATTACAGTTCCAGACATCAGGCTGTACCACAAAGCAATAGTTGTAAAAATAATTTGGTACTGGCACAAAAACAGACAGACCAGTGGAACAGAATTGAAGAGGTAGAGACAAACCCAAATATCCTCAATCACTTAATCTTCCACAAAGGAGCCAAATGCATACAATGGAAAAAGGACAGCCTGTTCAACAAATGTTGCTGGGAAAACTGGACATTCACATGTAGAAGAATGAATCTAGTCACACACCTATCACCATGCACCAAAATCAAATCAAAGTGGATCAAAGACCTAGACATTAAAAGCGAAACAGTGAACCTCCTAGAAGACAAATTAGGCAAATATCTAGAAGACATAGGGGTAGGCAAAGACTTCCTTGACAAAACACCAAGAGCAAAAGAAATTATCCCCATTATTAACAAATGATATCTTGTCAAATTAAAAAGCTTCTGCACAGCAAAGGAAACTATCAACAATGTAAAAAGAGAACCAACAGACTGGAAAAAAATATTCACCACCAAAAACTCAGATAGGAAGCTCATAACTAGAATATACAGGGAGCTGAAGAAAAGTAAGCCTATCAAAATAAAGGATCCTATTGAAAAGTGGGCAAATGAAATGAAGAGACAGTTCACTCACGAAGAAGTACAAAGGGCCAATAGATACATGAAAAGATGTTCAACATCTCTAGCCATAAGAGAGATGCAAATCAAAACAACGCTAAGATACCATCTCACTCCAGAGACAATGGCCTATATCAACAAGTCAAATAGTAATCAGTGCTGGAGAGGCTGTGGGGAGAAAGGAACTCTCCTACACTGCTGGTGGAAATGTAAATTCGTACAAGCAGTATGGAGATCTCTCGAAAAGACTAGAAATAAATATTCCCTTCGATCCAGAGACACCCCTCCTGGGAATATATCCAAAAGAGAGCAAAACAACACATAACAAAGACATATGTCTACCCATGTTCATAGCAGCACAACAATAGCTAAAATATGGAAGTCACCGAAATACCCATCAACAGACCACTGGATACACAAACTGTGGTATTTATACACAATGGAATACTACGCATCTATAAAGTCCAACAGCGTGGAGGTTTTTGCAGGCAAATGGAAGAAACTTGAGAATATCATTCTTAGTGAAGTGAGTCAGAAGCAGAAGGTGAAACATCGAATGGTCTCTCTGATATGAGAGACCCAGATCACAATTATCTCATGGAACTTAAAACGGGAAAAACAAAGTGAAACAGGGTAGAAGGGCAGGGGAGGGAGGGTGGAGAGGGGAGGGGGAGGGACAAAAGGAGAGTGGGAAAGTCCTTGTCACCTTGACAAGATACGTTATGTACACAAAATCCTCAATTTCATTGTAAACCTTAAATTTTGCACTGATGCATATCAATAAAACGGGGGTGGGGGGGAGGTTCTTTCAGAAAAGAAATGTTCCAGGTAATGAGTTTTCAAAGCCTTGCATTTTGATGCAGAAGTTAACTTGATAAAACAGATTGACCACTTCATTTCTGGTTGAATATTTATCACTTGGTAACAAGAGCATGAATGGGTCCCTGAATAATATGCACTAAAACTTAGTGGGTTTTTTTATAATGGAATTACATAAAGAAAGAAATATTATGATAAAAAAAATCTTTGCCAGCTACTCCTCAAACAGAGGACTATTACCAAGAATATACAAAGACCTAAAAAAAATTAGATCCTCCAAAATGGGACCCAGTCAAAAAAATGGGAATCTAAAATGAATAAACAGTTCTCAGAAGTCAGAAAAGCCAATAAATATATCAAAAAATTTTCAGCATCTTCAGTCATCTAGAAATGCAAATTTAGAAATGCAAATTAAAACAACACTGAGGTTCCATCTAAGGCCAGTAAAAATAGCTGCTATTAATCAAAAAACAACAAATGCTGGTGAGGTTGTAGGGAAAAAGGAACCCTCATTTATTGCTGATAAGACTGTAAACTGGGACAACCACTTTGGAAAGCAGAATGGAGCCTCCTCAAAAAGCTGAAGATACTCCATTTGACCCATTTATACCTCTTCTGGGTACCCTCCCAAATGCATTACAGTCATCATACAACAGTGATATATGCATACCCATGTTTATAGCAGCATAATTTATAATAGCCAAATCTTGGAAGAAGCCAGTATGCCCAAGTACAGATGACGGGGTAAAGAAGATGCAGTAAAAATACAAAGTGGAGTACTATTCCGACATTAGGAATGACAAACTGGACTTCCATTCAAAATGGCAGCCGAGTAACAGAGCTATGAAATGTCTGCTTGTGATTTCACATAGAAAGTTGAGATTATAATTAAAAATTGCCTTTTCAACTTAGCTGGGAGAGGAAGGAGGGTCCCCAAAATTGAAAGGAGGCCATGGGAATATCAGAAATCTTGAAGACACATCAGAAGTGGAAGAAACCAGCAGCTCAGGAAACTGTCCCAGGCCAACTGAGAGCAGCCCTGGGCCACCAGGATCCGCAGATGGAGGAAAGCCCAAGTTGAGTCCAGAACCTTGGACCAAGGTAAGCACAGATCCAGGAGAAGTGGGAATTAACGGCAGCTGGTAGCCCTGGCCTCCAAAATACGAGCCTGGGGGTAGTGCAAACTGCAAACACAATGCGTCACCTAGAAAAGGCCTCCCAGAGCCTAGATCAGAAACAGTGCTTGGCACCCATAACAGGCAGTAATGTAAGCAGGAGTCATTTTAAAAAAAAAAAAAAGAGCCCAAGACTGAACTGTTTAGAGTAAAAGAAGACTCAGAAGAGCACACTAGGGTTTTGGGGGGTCACTCTTAAAACAGTGCCTAGGAGGAAACTGGCAGAAGAGACAGTTGCAGACAGGAGAAAAAGGTGCTGACGGTCCAGGAAGCCTAGGGTGTAGTGAGCGTACCTCCAAGGTGAAGAGTCCCGCCCTGTAGGGAAGGGAAGCCAGGACAGGCAGGAGAGCTTTCCTGAGGGTGCTGGGGGTGATCAAACCACCTCAGAGGCCACCAGACTGTTAGGTCCCCCGTCACTGGTTACTACCAGTACAGAACTCAGAGCAATTCCGGCTTCCCCCCACACCGTCATACCCATTCAAAGAAACCTCTCAGCTAGGCCTTTAAAGTGAAGTCCCTCAACAACAGGAATATGGGAAGAAGACAAAGCAACAGGACACCCACAGAGAGGCCTGAGACCCCAGAAGCCAATGTCATGGGCCCTGAAATAGTGGAATTCATAGGGAAGAACATCAAAAAGCAAAATAAATGAGATGAACAGCCAGTTCAAACATGATATTCTCAGAGAAATGCAAGAAATGATGAGCAGGCTTAAAGAGGAACTTACTAAACAAGCAGTGGTCCTAGTGGATACAAAGCTTACAGGGCATATAGAAACACAAATTAAAAAGTTGGCTGCTGGCTGACGTAAATAAGGAAATGCAAGATATGAAGGAACATTCTGATAGAGAAGTAGAAATTTTGAAAAATATCTAGCTGAAATTCAGGATATGAAAAAAACCATTTGAGGGAGCTGGAGAAATTGCACAGCGTTTGTTACAGCACTTGCCTTGTAAGTGCAAGGTCTTGAGTTTGATCCCCCAACATCACATTAAGCTGAGCATTGTGGCCTACACATGTAACCCCAGCGCTACAGAGGCTGAGGCAGGGAGACAGTCCTGAGTTCAAGTCCAGCCTAGGCTACACCAGTGAGTTCAGGACCAGCCTAGGCTACACAGTAAGATCCTGTCTCAAAAAAAGAAAAAGAAAAAGAAAAAAATTTCATTTGAAACCAGGGGAAGTCAACTCAAAAATGGTAAGGACAGAATTTCAGACCTTGAAGACAAGGTTAAGGAAACAAATGCTATAGTTAGGTACAACACCAAAATTAGAAATGAACAAAGTTAACCAAATACAACAGCTGATGAATGATTCAAAAAGAACCAATGTCAGAATTATGAGTGTGGGAGAAAGAGCAGAAGACAGCACCAAAGGTATAAGGCATTTATTCACTGAACTCATGCACAAAAATTTCCCAAATCTAGAAAAAGAAATTAATTTTCAGGTACAAGAAGCTTATAAAACAACAAATAACCTCAACCAACAAGACTCACCATGATATAATCAAAAAAACTCAGAAATACTGCATAGAGAGAGATTAAAAGCAGTAAGAAAAAAACAGGCATTATTCTACCAAGGCAAATCTATTTGAATTACTGCAGATTTCTCAATGCAAACTTGAAAGGTCAGGAGAGGCTGGAGCAAAACCTTTCAAGCTTTAAAAGATAATGAGTATCAACACAGATCGTCGTATCCAGCAAAAATTTTCCCTGAAAACTGAAGGCGAAGGAAAATTTTTCATGACCAAGAATTCCTAAAGAAATCTGCAAGTACTAGCCCAGCATTGCAGAAAATACTTGAAGGAATCTTTTGGGAGAAACAGAGAGACAAACACCACCAAAGACAATGGAGGAAAGGAAACACCTAAAGAGAAAGTGTAACAAAAAAAAAAAATAGACATTAACATTTGATTGGTAGCCAACTAAGAGAGTAGCAGCTTTCTCATAAAATCTGTGGAACTTCCCCCATAATTATTATTTTTATTAGTATATTACTTTGCAAAACATAGTAACTACATTCAACATGGAAAACTGGTATAAAATCTTAATCTGTGAAGCTTTTTTGACTAGATCAGATTTAGCTGGGAGTGGAGTGGCAGAAGGCAGTGGTTTTGATCTGTGATATTATTAGATTCAAAAACAGGAAGATTTGGTAAGTAAATGAGTGGTTCTTGGGGTATTATCCCTGAAGCTGTCATTGAGTGGTAAAGATTAAAGATCACATAGCCTGAGTCAATTGACTAGGAAGTCAGTTGGTTATTAGTTTAACCTGCGACTCTCAAATTGTACATTTCAATTTCATGCTCTGTAATTAAATTTGTAATAATAATCTTGTTTCTTTCTGCTTCTCTCTGGGAAAGAACTCTTTAAAAAATCCTGAAATAACAAAAAAAAAAAATCAGTTTTCTCTAATATGAAAAAAATAAACCATGGAAAATGTAAGAGATACAGGGGAAAGTAAATAGACAGACTTTGTAGGGAGGGAAAAATGGGGAGTGAGAGAATAGGGAGGAAATAAGAGATTCGACATGTAAATAAATTTTTTTAATAAAAGCAGTTGAGCAACATACTGCTGGCAAATGCCATCTCAAAGATGAATTATGCCGAGTTAAAGGAGCCTGATCCCAGCGGCTGCGTATCGAACGACTACTTAGACAGAATGCCCAGAAGGGCGACTTCACAGGGACATCACCTTCATTAGTGGTTGTTGCCTCAGTAGGAAAAGTGAATTAACTGGAACAGGCATGAAGGACCTTATTCAGAGAATAAAAACACACTAAAAGACATTATTTATATTTGCACCATTCAATAAGTTATTACTCACTTGACGTAGGTGAATATTTGAGATGTAACACATCTCATCAGTTGGTTTATATAGAAAACCCACTTTGAGATCATTTTTTATCTTTCCAAAGGTTGAGTAGGGGAAGAGCCTACAGCCCACAGGTCAGAGCATGATGAGCCGCAGGGTATTCACACCACCCCATTACCTTGACATTTCTTCCTGCTGACTGTGAAATCACAGTAAATAAGCTTACATGTGGACCCTACTCTTGCCAATGGGATGAGTGAAAGCACTGCCCTGGGATTTCTAGGGGTCACACGTGGTCTGCGTCTCATGCAGGCAGTGATTCTGCCCTCAAAAATGACAATGTCATCAAGGTCTGAGAAAAGCCAAATTTAAATTTCTAACTTTTTAACTTTTTAGTGAATTTATCAACCTCAATGAAATTTAGAAGTTTACTAGGAAAGTTGTCCATAACATCTGAATTTTTGGGTTTTGTTGTTGTTTTTGAGGCAGGGTCTCACTCCATAGCCCAGGCAGGCCTGGAACTCAGTGCAACCCTCTCACCCGCCTTCTGAGTGCAAGGATTGTAAGTGGGCATCACCACACTAATTTTTTTTCCTTTATGTGGTGCTGGGGAACCAAATTCAGGAACTTGTGCATGCCAGGCAAGTGATCTGATCTACTTTCCCCAGACCCATAACATCTTACTTGTGTGTTTCGTGTCTGAAATATCTGCAGTGCCACTGCCTTCTTGCCACTGGCTGTATCTTCTCTGCTTTAATCAACGCCAGTCTTGCCAGGGGCTTTTCAATCTTAGCGTTCTTTCAAAGAAATAATCTTTTCTTCTTTACTGAGCCATTCAACTATATGTCTTATCTTCCTTTTTTGCTCATTTTTCCTCATCTATTTTCATCTTATAGGTATTTATGTGCACATATCTTCCATTATTTTTTCAGTGATGACACTGAATACAGAGTACAGGGCTGTCACACTGAGCTATAATACATCCCTGGCCCATTTTTATTTCTGATTTTGAGACCAGGTCCCACCAAGTTGCTCAAGTTGGGCTTGAACGTGAAATCCGCCTGTCCCAGCCTCCCAGAGTGTTGGGATTACAGTCATGTGTCACTGGACCTACCTGTTCAATTTTTTTGACTCTTAAAATATTTAACTCAATATTATTGTCTATTATTTAATTACTGAAACAATTTCCATCTCAAAGAATTCATTTTAATTATGCAGATTAAAATTTCAGTAAATGAACACAGCTGTGCAAACCATCATCAAGATCTCATTTTAAGACATCATCCCCATCAATTCCTATTCCTACCACTAGGCAACCACTGATCTACTTCTGGGCCCTCTTTTTGCTTTTCTGGAAGGTTCATATAAATGGAACCACACTACACACAGTCCTGGATCTGGCTTCTTTCGGTGTGCACTATGTTACCTGTTTAGATTTGCCAGAAGCTCCCACACCTCTTACTGCTAGTAGCATCCCATGGTGTGCATCAACCACATTTTCTTTATTTACCACATATGTTTCAAATCTATTATGACTTTTACTGTTACTTTAGCTGTATCTTATTTACATCTGATCACACACTGTCATTTTCTTTGTTCTTTACTCTTCACCCAACCTCAGGTCTTCCCAGGGGAACTTTCCCTATGTCTAAATAAAGTTCACTCTTTGGAATGTCCTCCACTGCAGATCTGTTAGTGACAGGTGCCTGTTTTAACCTGAAAGCATATTTAGCTCATCTTCATTCCTGGGTCCTATTTCCACCAGATCCAGGACTCTAGGATGGTACCCTGGTGAGATGTGTCCCACTGTCCTGTGGCTTTCATAGCTGCCAACCCAGCATTCACTTCAAGATCATCACGTGATTCCATTAGCTTCTGAGATCTTCCCCTTGTCTCTGACTTGTACCTATCTCACTACCCTGTATCTTGGTGTGAATTTCTTTTTATTTATCCCACTCTGGATTCACTGAATATCTTGACAGATTCATCAGTTCTGGGAAGTCCTTAGCCATTAAGCCTCTCTCATCTTCTAGGACTTAAAGAAAACTACACTATTTCATTCCATTCTGTATGTCTCTCTCACTCTCTTTTGAATTTCCATATTGTTCTCTTGCTGCAAAGCATTCTGGATAGTTTATCTAAAGAAACTCTACCTTCCTGTCTCTTAATTTGACTTGACAAATTCTGCAGTATTTTTTTTTGGGGGGGGGGAGTATTCTCAAGTTATTTATGCATTTATTTATTTTCTTGGTAATCAGAGGCCCACAGACCTTCATGTACAGTTACATCCCCAGACCATTTTTTGATTTTGAGACAGAATCTCGCTAACACAGTGAGTTACTCAGACTAGGCTCAAACGTGTGATCCTCTTGTCTCAACCTCCCAGAATGTTGAAATTATGGGCCTGAGCCACCGGCTCCAACTTGTCCTTATAATTTTAAATATTTTATGCATACCTATAACCTAGTTTAAATGATCCTAAATTGTACCGTTTACACAGGCTTCTATCTGCTTTCTGTTACATTTGCTGGCTGTCACTCATGCTGTTGTATTTCTTTCTGCACTTATTTCTCTGACTGTTCTCACTTCAATTCCCTTTCAACAACCTAGCACCTTCTATATAGTTAGCATTATTTTTGTTGCTGAGAAGTGTAAAAATATGTGAAATAAATCTGTTTCCTCAAAGACAACATAATCTCAAAAGATCATGATATGAAGGTTACATACAACCTCAAGTGATAAAAGCAAAACACAAAAATATCAAAACAATTATGAGGAGAAAGAGCTCTTTAAACTAGAAAAGTAAAAGGTCTGCTGAATGTCTCCCATATGCCAGGAACCACGCACGATGAGCAAAGGAGAGCCCCAGGGGCAAAGACCCAGGATTTCTTAACCTTAAAACCTAACAAAGGCAACAAGACACAACCAAGTACTACCAAGTGAGACCTGATGCTCAGCACCCCAGTTCTGCTTTCCATCTTCTCCAAACACCAAAGGAAGCATTACTAGGGAAGCAATATGCTGTCCTCCTGACTTGAAGAAACACACTGCTACCACTGAAGAACCTAGGAGGTCCTCCAATTCCTGCTGCAGGATACACACAATCACACAGAACAACCAATGACATACTTAGGGTGCGCAAGCAGCTGGTACAGTGCGTGCTTATTGTCCTCCAGGCTCATCATGGCCACCAGGAAGCACTTGATCACCTCCCACGCCTGCCTCCGGTAGTAGGGCTCCGTGTTCGCACTTTTCAGGCAGTCCAGAGCAGTTTCGATGGCCTACAACAGAGACACAAAAACCGTAATTTGTAGAAATTAGAGCATCCCAAAATGCTTTCTCTGAAAGCATTAATAGCACCTACAAGAATCTCAGAGCTTGCTTTCTTTTGAAGAGAGTACAATGGGCCAATAAAGTCCAATAAGTGTTTACCAAATGAAAGCTCTCAAAAAGCCAGAAGTAAGAAATAAGGAGGTCCTTGGTTTAGAGAAAAATGAAAGGGGCAGGCTGACAACATCACATTTAAATAAGCAACGAGAGATTGGAACTGTGAACTTTTTGCAGACCAAACTTTGCTATGTCTAAGTTCAAATCTAAAAGATGACTTTAAGCTTTTACCAAATTCTTTTAGGAGAAAAAGTTTCTTTTTTATTTCCTGGAAACCTACAGTTACACTCCCCCCCCCCCCCGCCCCTTTATCCTAATTCACTTCAGTTAGGTTGTTCCAGAAGAGAGGGACAATCATACGTAAGACATAATCTGAAGCCGCCTTTACTTATGAAGACATTAATATCAGTGGTAAATACTAGTAATAATGGCACATACACACATATATACATATGAACAAAGCAGAACACAGAAACCACAAGGGACGTTTGGATAGAGAAAATAGGGAATGGGCTGACATAGGATGACAGGCAAGTACGGAATCAACCTGGCTTCAATGGCACCTGAAATAAAGGCCACTGGGATCAGTACAGACCCAAGACAGTCAGGGTGGCACAGGCTGATGACACCTCCTGGTCAACTGCTCATGGTCTGATGTTCTCAGGGCAACACCCCTCCAATAGTTTCCTGAAAACCCCTTTGTCAACCAAGTGGATCACCACATAAAATCTTGTTCTACTCCAAGTTGGGAATTCAATCCCTTAAAAGGAAGTCTTGCTCATCTTAAACAATTAACTTTCTTAAAATGCAAGTCTCTTCCCAAAGAGTCCGACTTCACCTTCTCCATGGGAAGCTGCAGAGATGCCTTGCAGTCGGAGAACTCCACAGTGACACTGGGGCCTTGAACTTCAGTCACTACGTAGTGCAGCTTCTGGGACTCCTTCAGCATCTTCCGGTTACTGCCGCCAAACTTGCCCAGCACCCGGTAGGCCACATGCGAGATGCTATCCGCGGGATTACGTAAAGTGCGCCACAAAGCCTGAAACCAACATGCTTCTGTGAGTCTTTCACGGTAACGGGTTCACGTGGCTCAGGACTCAGAATTCAAAATCAGAAACACTACATGGCAACAATTCTCCCATCTTTGGCCCACAAATGCTACTGCCTTCTTGGAGGAAATAACCTTGGAAGTCTTGTAGTCCCTCCTGAGAATGTTACATCTTTCCAAAAAGACAGATAGATGCACATGCAAATTTGTACCCATGCTTTTCTGCAAAAAGTGATAGCGCTGTGTAAGTGGCAAAGCTCCCAGCTCCAGAGCAAGCTAGGCCAAGTGTAAGGCATGTGGTGGGTGGGGCAGAGGGACACGTCACTGGATTTCTCACCCTGGGCTCAGGGGCAAGTTCTCAGATCATGGGTTTTATATTTTCTTTTTTTTTTCCCCCTAGTATTGGGGGTTAAACCTGGTGCCTTCACAGTGAGCTATATCCCAGCCTTATCTATCTATCTATCTATCTATCTATCTATCTACTTTGATACAGGGTCTCAGTAAGTTGCTCAGTTGCGCTGGCCAAGTTAAGACTTGCAATCCTCCCTTCCTGGACTCTGTGTGCTACCATACCCATCAAGTTCTTAGCATTCTGCTTCTACTTACTGAGCATATATAACTTACAGACATCATAAATACAGTATTTCATACATTTCAAATCTTCCTTTAGGAATGGGGAAAAATATGATTCATAACTGCACCTGAATCACAGGACTATAAGGAATATAGTTCAAGTCTGTCTTGTATTTAAAGAACATATCCACTCAACTGTCCAAAAACTCAGTATACTCCCCATTTTTTCCACCTAAATTATCTAGATCCCAAAAAGGATTATTTGTAGTCTTAAGTCTATTTTGTTAAATCACCTCCTATAACAATGCCAAGTATTACATCAGCAATACTTAACATGTTGCTACATTTCTCTATACCAAATAAAATTCTAATTTATGTTGCCATAGGTCTTCTTATACCACCGGGAAAGTGACCTCCAAGACCCCTTCTCTAATCCACCCTTCTCCTGACCCTCCCAACCCTCAGGTAACCTCTTGCCAGGTACTTCTGCTTCACTCCCAACTAGAGGCAGCCCTGAAACAAGTACTCCCTACTTTAGACTCATGGGTGGCCTGAGCTTGTGGATGTGACTGGGAGACACCAACACTGTGCCACTTTTTAAAGTGAGGTAGGAATGATCTTGATCTTGGTCTCATCTTTACATAGGGTTATGTCTGACTCACGGTGTGGCAAGACGTGGTCTTGACTTTGTCTTCTCAGTCCCCAGAACCCATCTCTGTCTCGTTCCCATATTTGCTGTTCACACACATTTATGTGAGAACCAAACTCAGCCGTCTAGAACCAACAGTGCTTCAAAGCAGCCTCCTGGTCAACACCCTGAGTGACAGCAGGAAAGCAGACTTCAAGACGCCAGCCCAGGGTGGCGAGCCTACATCTGCAGTTAAAGCAAGCCCTCTGCCACCGTCTTCCAACCCAGATAGAGTCCCAGATCTAAACCCTAGGGAAGGCAGGGAAAGTCTCTCAATCTTAGCCTCCAGCTCCAAGGTGTACTCTCTAATCCAGTGTGTTCAGAGATCCCTGTGCCAGGGAGTTCCCGAGCTTCCAACATGGAATCCTAGTACCATGACCCCTACCTGAGTTCAAATGCTCTATCATAAAGGAACACAGAAGTACACAGCAGACAGCCCAAACCTTTAACAGTTACCAACCATATCAAAATCACAACAGAACAAGGTAGGTTCCTGCTGGGAGCAAGCACAGCCAGGCAGTACCCCATAACCCCATTCTTTATAAATCATGGACCTACTGAGAACACCTGAGAAAGCTCTCTGAAACAGAGGCAACACACAAAACCAGCATCCATTCAACACCAACTCTATCTCTATACATCTTTTAGTACATCGGAAGACTCACAAAGCAAGTGTGAAGTTTTACTACTACATGTTGCAATGAGCATAAAGATGGCAAAATCGTCATACAAACCAGACATGTGGGTTCTGACACCCACCGCTGGCGCTGAGGTGAAGGCCAACTTACCTGCATGAGCTCTGCTCGAACAGGCTGAATGTGGTCATAGAGGAAATCAGGCTGCAGGTTGTCCACACACAGCTCTAGGGTCCTCAGGCCTTGGCTGACCAAAGTCTGAGACCCATTGAGTGCAGATACCAGGGGATCCATCAACATGGGAAGATAGGGCAAGAGAGAGCTCAGGCGCACGGGTACTGTGAGACACAGTTCCACAAAGAGGTCCTTCATGTGCTGCTTGTGCAGGCCACTCTGCAACATGTTCAGGCCTACAAACAGCATTTGACCATCAGCAAAGGCAATCACTTCCAGACACGTGATGAAGATTTTTGTGCACTTACAATAAACTCTGTTAGTTAAGTCTGTCCTATAACTGCATTCATGATCCCTTTTGCAGTGGAAATGGCAGACCATATATAATGATTAAAATTATATTATCATGTCTTCATAATGCAGTATCATACATTATTTAAATAACATTAAAATACTTTAATAAGCCTGATCTAAAAAGATTTCAAATATGAATTTACAACTTCACTTCTTTTTTTTCAGGATTCCAGCAGACCAGTTGAAATCTATGGATTTTTTAAAAATACACTTTTGTTTATTATAAATGTAGAGGCTCTTTCTCACAATTCCCACCCTGTGTTGTCTTTATCAAATATCTACTGAGCTTCTTTATAACCCAGACTTTTAAGGACTGAAAGGTATTTAACAGTGTACCCAAAGCTAGACATCAGTATGGCACAGGTGTGTCATGGATGAGGACTCAGAGATGACCAAGGCACTGTCAGGGAAGCACAGATCCAACTGGGAACCCAAAGGAGAAAGGGATGCGAGAGGGCAAAGGTTAAATTCCTAGCAGAGCAATGACTTGGAGAATGAGCTTCATGAAAACTCGGAGGGGAGGAGCTGGAGGAACCGCACAGCAGTTAGAGCACATGTCTTGCAAGTGCAAAGTCCTGAACTGATTCCCCAGAACCACAGAAAGCCAAGCATAGTGGCGCACATCTGTAACCTCAGAACTTAGGAGGCTGAAGTAGGAGGTTTGCCGTAAGTCCAACGCCAGCCTGGGCTCCATCGAGAGCTCAGGACCAGCCTGGGCTACAAAGACCCTGTCTCAAAAAAGAAAGGAAGGAAGGAAGGAAGGAAAGAAAACTAAGAGGAAAGAAGCAAGCTTGGGGAAAGCAGAAAAAGAGGGCAGGAAGACAAAATCAGACCAAGAACAAAGACAGAAGTGGACAGCTGTCTGGAAATGGAATTAAATATGGACAATGGAGACTAATTACAGGCCATCTGAGGTACCATCTGGAGAATACTTCCAACTATTTTACATTCAACATACTCAAATATGCCCCAGTTGTCTCTTAGGTGTACTGTGCTGGAAATAGTTTTTATGAAATTTGCAGAGGGCTAGAGGAATAGCTCAGCAGTTAAAGTGCACGCCTGGCAAGCTCAAGACCCTCAGCTTGATTACCCAGAACCACATAAGTTGGACATGGTGGCACACACCTATAATTCTAGCACTCAGGAGGCTGAGGCAGGAGGACTGCTGTGGGTTCAAGGGCAGCCTGGGCTCCACAGTGAGTTCAAGATCAGCCCAAACTACAGAGGAGACCATGATGAAAGGAAGGAAGGAAGGAAAGAAGGATGAAAGAAGAAAAAAGAAAAAAACTGCAATGAACTGGGCATGATGGCACATGCCTACAATCCCAGTACCTGGGAGGCTGAGACAAGAGAGCTGCCTGTGTGTTCGAGGCCAGCCTGAGCTACACAGTGAGTTCAGAACCAGCTTGGACTTCAGAGTGAGACCCTGTTTCAGAACTAAACAAATAAAATCTGCAAAGAAACTGTGAGAAAACCCAATCACTTGCCAAGATCTCATCTTTCAAAGAAGTAAAGAAAATCCAAGGACAGAGTCACCAGACAGTCCATATCCCATAAACATTCAGTGGGCCCAAGATGCTCTTTAACTATGTATCTCAAAAACATTCCTAATTATACAGAAATTACAGGATTCTAGCTATGTGAATTAGGTACTAATTAGAAAATATTCACTAACTTGATGTTTCCTTCTCAACACAACTTTTATTTCTAGACCTGTTCATTAAACGCCACAAAAATGCAACCAAGTCACCACTAGATAACTGAAATCTTTCCAATCACACTCAACCCTGAGTAAGGAAGTCATACCTAATCCTTTACTAAGGCTCCCCTCAAAACCGCACTGCATTTAAAGGTCAAGGAGGAGCGCGCGCGCGCGCATACACACACACACACACACACACACACACACACACACACACACACAAACACGCCCCACTCTACCCACCATAATCCTGACCTTCAAGACAAAGGACAAGGACAAGCCCCAGCAATCAGGAGCAGGCAGACATGCATACACATGAGATCAAAAGGTAATCAAAGCCAGTGCTCTAACCTTGGAGGAGGTTTGGGAGGAGTGGCAAAAATTCCTGATACAGGAGATCATGACTCCCTCCGCCAATAGAGCGAAACAGCGCTCGGAGTAGCAGGAAGTAGTTGTAGGGCTCCTTGGCAGTCTGCGCAAGCTCCATGGAGCTGTTCACAATCTTGTGAAGGTGAGGCTGTGGTAGAGAAAAGGCTGATTAGCAGGCTTTAAATGAGATTCCAGAGTCATGAAACACATCACTACAGTCCAACACCAGTTAAAGGAAATTCTCAAAATTTACTCCAGAAAAATAAAGCAAGAACTTCCCAACCTTTATTTAACTCAAATGAACTTCTCCTAAAGTATAACTCTACCATTAAGAATGACAAATTTGAGCCATTTACAGGAAAGTGGATACACTTTGGGACTACTATGTTCAGTGAAAAGAATCAGATCCAGAAAGTTAAATATTATATTGTTTCTCTAACGTGAGAAAACCAAACCATAAAAAATGTAAGAGATATGAAACAAAGATGGTCTTTCACCAAAATACCCATCAACAGACCAATGGACACAAAATGTGTGGTGTACGAACACAAAGGAATACTGTAACAGTTTTGAGGCTTTTGTAGATCAAAGAACACAACTTCAAACCATCATGCTCAATGAAATGAGTCAGATACAGAAGGTTAAGTATCAAATGGTTTCTCTAATGAGAAACCCAGAATATATTTACTTTACAGAAACAAACAGGGACAACAGTGGGTGTTAGGACAGAGGGGGAGGGTGCAGGAGGGTCAAAATGGAGGGGGAAGGGGTTGTAATTTTTACAATACATATATATGAACAAAATACTAAGCTTCAGTGTAAACATTATATACTGCATATATGTTACTAACATGGGGGGAATATAAACATTTTCCCTACATATTAACACAAAAGTAACATTAAGGTTGTTGATAAGCAATTACTAACTGAAAAAAAAAAAACAAGGACACCATCAGATTACTACACTTCTTATCTCCTGCCATTTGTCTGTTTATATCTTCAAAAATCTCTAGAAAAAAATCCCTCTGCCAACACAAATGATGATAATGTTCAATTTTCTATGGGAACTAAAGTATTCACGCCTAAGTGGAAGAGAATTTTTGCAAGGTTTCTGTTCTGCCATCTGCTGCTTTCAGTGGGTGCTGCCACTATGTGTAGGTTTTAGCATTTGCAAGAGTAAGATGCAATTACACAGGTAGGTCATCTATAAAACATGTGAGCAAACAGATCTCCTCTGAAACGATCTTGAGGAACAAACAAAAACCAGGGAGAATTCCTGACTTAGAAGGGAAAAAGAAACAGCTCTGAGGGCTGGAGGAATGGCTCAGGGGTTAAAGCACTTGCCTAGCAAGTGCTAAGTACCCAAGTTCCATTCCCCAGCACCACATGAGCTGAGTGTGGTGGTGCATGCTTGTAATCCCAGCATCGAGGAGCCTGAGACAGGAGGACTGCTATGAGTCCAAGGCCAGCCTGGGCTACAGAGCGAGACCCTGTCTCAAAAAAAAAAAAAAGAAAAGAAAGAAAGAAAGAAATCGCTGTGAGACGTGTCAGGTGTGTACTGCCATGGGAAGCTGAAGAAACAAACCTGCATCAGGTGGAAGATGTGCTGAGAATCATTAAAGCAAACTCTCACTGAACTTCAGAGTGGCATGAAGACATTTTTTCCCTGTATATTCTTTTGTATCACAAATTTTTAAAAACAAGACATTCACATTTTACTTGTATAATCCAAAAAAACAAACAGGAGTTTAAGAAAAGTAGGGTAGCAATTCTAATAGCTCATTTGTTAATCAAGAGTTGTTGTGAATTTTCACATTAAATTACCAGTTAAATAAATTGAGCTTGTTTAGAAACATCTGAAATGTTTTCTACACTTAGTCCCTATCTGCGGCAAACTTTATTAACTCAAGAGCACTGTACCATATACAGAGAGATACAGATCCAGCACACAAGAATTAAAAAAGCAAAGAAAGCAAGCGCCTCAGCACAGGTGCTGCCGAGACCTCATGTGTGTTACCTTCAGCATTTGCTCGTTTTCAGCTGCAAAGAGGGAGACTGAGCCAAACACCAACTTAAAGAGCTTGAGGTACAAGTTGGAGAGCTCCACATTAGAGCCCATTTCTGGAAGACGATCCAGGAGATACTCCACCAGGATCGTGGCGAACAGAGCCGAGGTAGTAGGATTTGCCAAGAAGGAATTGGCAACAATCTGTTAACAAAAGAAACACAAGTGACAAAAGTAATTCCTTGCCCAAAGCAGCTTTAAGACAAAGGAACAAGCTTCTCAAAAACAAAAAAACAAACCTACATCAGTTATGCTAAGAAATCAATTTTCCACCAAAAGGAAACAGATGAAACAGCCTGCTTGTCGTCAGCCATCAGTTCACTTCTAGCACTTAGTAATATACTTTGCCCTCTCCAGCCAATAATAAGAGCCTGCAATTAGCACACAGTTGAGTTCTACCAATCAAAAGAACTGGTGCAGGCTGGAGGAATGGCACAGTGGTTAAAGCACTTGCCTTGCAAATACAATCCCCTGAGTTCAATTTCCCAGCACCACATAAACCCGGGCAACATAGTTCACACCTGTAACCCCAGCACTTGGGAGGTGGAGGCAAGAGGACTGCTCTAAGTCCAAGGCTAGCCTGGGCTACATAGTAAATTCAGGACTATCCTGGGCTACAGAGCAACACCCTGCCTCAAACGTGAAAAATGTTTAAAGGACCAGACTATGCAGCTAAGTGCAAAGGCCCTGGGTTCAATCTCCCATTGGGGGGGGATCGGGGGGGGGGGGGGGTGTCACAATTTCGTATTTCTCTCAATTTGGCTCTACAAGCACATCCTTATGCACATTCTTTTTAAATCCTCAGAGTCAATGAAACACCAAGTATTAAATACATAAACAAAAAAGGTTGAAGTGAATACTGAAAGAATGTAAAAAAAAAAAAAGGTATACCTGAAGAGCATAATTTTTTGAGATTCTTTCCACCATATAAGGGACAGTAGTTTGAAAGATTTCCTTAAATGTTAAGGGATTCATCATGGTGAAGACACCAGCAAAGTGTTCCAAAACCTCCTTCTCTTCCTTCATTCTAACAGTCTGGCAGTTTGCTACTCGGATATATGTTTGTCCATTTCCTGCTATCTGGACCTAACAGGGATAAGAACCACACATAGGTATCAAAAACTGAACTTCTCTAATAAATTCCATTACAAATCACACTTGTAACATACTTAAAACAGGCACTTGAATTATTGTCCAGAACAGGAGAGAAACAGCAGTAAATAAACCTAACTCATACTTCTACTGCATTCCATTTGTACCACTCCCCTGCCAGTCCCCCCACTGCCCAAAATACACACATCTGAACTCTCAAGAATTCCCAGGCTAGAGACACTGCTCAGTGAGCAGCAGCGTAGGGGTATGATCCCTCAGTGTAGTTAATAGCTGTGAATCATGCCACAGCACTTGAAGGCTGAGGCGGGAGGACTGCTATGGGTTGGAAGCTAGCCTAGGCTAGCTACATAATGAGTTCAGGACCAGTCTGGACTATACACCCTAACTCCAAAAAACCCCCTAACTTCCTACCAAAAAGTGCAACGCTACATTGTACAGTAAGAGCAAATCTGCACACCCAAGTAGCAAGTATCATTCTCGTGGACCACGTAAACAGTGAACAGACAGAAAGATCTCTCAAATATGTTCCACCACCAGAACTCTAATTCTCAGAGGCATCTTTCACCATCAAGAGCCTGGTTCAGGCACTTCCTTACCTGATAGATATCTAAGGCCTGCATTGCATACTTCACAAGTTTTATGTAAATCTGTGTCTCTTTGGGTTGTAACTGCTTGTTGGGAATGAACTGAGCTTCTAGAAAAAAGAGAGCATATTAAGCTAACATGAATAGAACCCAATCTGCAGAAATTGTCCTGAACTGAAGGGATTTAAGTGCGGAATTACCACCAGGTGCTTTACAGGATGTTATGCCCCACGTGATTGTCTTGACACCACAGACCAAGGTTTTTACCAAACTTCGGCAATCTGTGACCTGGAATGTCTGCTTGTCTTCCTTGTCCTTTTCTCCTTGCTTCTCAAAGGGCGGCACAGGGGCAGGGGTCACAGGGGTGGCCGGGGTTGGAGGGGGGAGTGGGGCAGGGGCGGGGGTAGTAACAGGAGCCGGGGAGGGTGCAGGTCCAGGGGCAGCAGGGGCAGTGGGCACCCCAGGGAGAGCTGCTTCCACTGCTCCGAGCTCGGACTGAGGCTTGCACTTCTTAAAAATGGCAGAGAGCTGATACCGAGCAATGGTATGAAACTTGAGGACAAAAACCTAGTGGGAAGAAAAGTCAGGAGAAAACACAAGTCATGAACAGGCCAATTGTTCCAAACAACAAAACAAGGTAGGGGCTGGAGGAATAGCACAGCAGTTGAAGGCCCTGGGTTCAATTCCCTAGCTCTACATAAACTGGGTGTGGTGGCACATGCCCGTAATCCCTGTACTCAGAAGGCTGGGGCGGGAGGACTACATGATTCCAGGTCAACCTGGACTCCGTAGTGAGTTCAGAACCAGCCTGGACTACAGAGCAAGACCTTGTATCTAAATAAATAACAAAAGAAGATATTATGGAAACCACCTGCTAAGGTCCTGCTTACACCCTTCACGAAGGAAGCAGAAACTGGTACTTCTGAGCACCTCCTTTGTGCCACTTGTGAATGGAAAAAATGTGCTTGGTCTTTCCCTGGGTCATCTCCATTTCTTAGGGGACAAGTCAGGCTCAAGAAAGTGAGTGAAATGGTCTCCAAGCAGGGCCCGGGCCTGACCCATGGACTCTGGACTCATTCCTCCAGGACTACACCACTGTCCACTGGCGTTGGGAATCATCTTTACCCCGCAGAGGCACCCACTAGGGTCTCTGCACAGATGGCCATGGCTGATCTTACTCGAGGTTACAGTCCCCACCAAAAGAGAACTCTTCCAATTACTTGCCAGAAGGTACACGAAGAGCTTTCATGCTGTTCACTCTCACAACAACCCTAAGAGGCAGACACTACGGTTACTCTCTAGTGAGATGACAAAGAAACAGGCTCAGAGAAGAGCAGCCTGTCCAACAGTTGGCTGCTGAAGAGGGAGCTGCTTCTTCAACTTGCCAGTAAAACCCTCAGAAGCTTAGCAAAAAGCAAGACCAAGACAGGACGCCCTGTGGCAGTGAGCTTGTACCTCTAGCATGCGCATCAGGACATCCCTCCCATTGCCGCTTTCCTGCTCGCTCTTGGAACGGATGCAGTCCACCAGGTTCAGCAGGAGCTTGCAGGACATGGTCTGGATGCTGCTGGGCAAGGACTCATCATCGATGTTCTTGGCAAAGAGCTGGACGGCGAGGGAGAGGTCACTGAGGGGCAGGTGCTGGCGAACATGGTGCACGAGGTCAGCTAGCGTGCTGTAGGCAAGGGGCCTGTGGGCAGAGAACCCCACTAGTGCTTATTCCCTCAGAGACACCAAGTACATCACTAGCTGCCACAGAAATGCCACCACTGGGACCACACAGGGAAGTGGGACAGGTCAGAGATGGCCCTGCTCTCCCCATCCCTGTTACTCTCTCCTAGTGGCATGACTAAAAGGCAAAGCCTTGTCCTGATGCTTAGCTCTGCCTTCCAAGTTAAAAAAGTAACTTTCGGGTATGTCATAAAGTGCCTAACAGATACAATGGCTAACCTCCACAGAAATTACTACTAGCCTGACCAGGCACTGAGAAGGTTTTGTTGCTCAAAAATAAATAGCATGTGTGAGCGAATACCTTATATTATAATCGTCTCATTCATCTCATAGCAACACAGGGATAATGCTCAAGCTACTCATTAGACAAGTGGGCATCTCCCATGTGCCAACCACTGGGCACCAGGAATCCCAGAGGGATCCTAGTAAACACTGCCCTTGACCTCATGGAGCTTATTCACAGGAGGGCAGCATCAGGAAGAATATACCAGACAGGCTGAGGGGTGTCAGAGGAGATGTGAAAAGAGGCACTCTGAGAAGGCCAGGAGAACTACTCAGAATGCTAGGCAGAGTCCCTCTCAAGTGAGTCTGAAGCTGAGAGCTTAAGGACGAAAAAGGGCCAAAAAACCAAAAATTCAGGAAAATTTCCAGATGGATGAAACAAGGAAGATAAAAGTCCTGAAGTGAAAAGTGATTAATGTGGCCCTGATAACCACAGCAGGTCAGAAACAAAGAGCAACCAAGACCTTTAGGACCAGTAAATACATCCAAGTCACACAAATGTTTCTGTACTATGGCCAAGAGTCTGAGTTTTGTCGAAAAAGCTGTTACAGAGTTTCAAGCAGGAGTGAAAAAATTTCATGTCCAATTCCAGCCAGATTCAACCCCAAGTTATAAAGGGTGTCTTACATTTACGTATGTTTTTCCAGTACTGGATATTAAACCCAGGGCTGTCCACTGAGCTACATTTCCAGTACTTTTTATTTTTGAAGCAAACTCTTGTTAAAATGCCCCAGTGAACTTGTATTTGTGATCCTCCTTCCTCAGCATCAAGTGCTGGAATTACAGGCATGCACCACTATGTATAATATTTTATACAAAACCAGTAAGCAGACTAAGTCAAATTCAAAGTATCCTACACAATTTTCCAAGTGTCATCAAGTCTCCCTTAAAAGGAAGCAAAAAATAACTAAAACTGATTATTTTACATTGTAGAGATAATTGCTATTTTCCCCCTTAGAAATATTACCATTATCACTCTGTATTCTTAAGTCTAAGAAATAAGTTATGATGTTTCAAATAGCACAGGGTATACCACAAACTGCACAATTTTCATGCTTTTATGTATGACAATTAAAAATTCATTTTGATTTTTTTGAAGTATAGGGAAAAACTATACCAAAATATTACCACTGCCTCTAGAACTCTGTGCAGGTCTAAAAGACTGTGTGCACACATATGTTTCTCTTTGGGGTCTCATTATGTAGTGCAAGGCCTCAAACTCACAATCTTCCTGCTTTAGCCCACTGAGTGCAGGAACAAAGACCTACCACCTCTTCCTTTCCCTTCTACCTATCTGGTGGGTATCAAATATTGTTTCTTTTTTTTTTTTGAGACAGGGTTTCACTCTTTAGTCCAGGCTGGTCCTGAAGTATGTAGCCCAGGCAGGCCTCAAACTCATAGCAATCCTGCCTACCTACCTCAGCCTCCCAAGTGCTAGGATCAAATATTCTTTTAACAATAATACACATTGTATAAAAAGAAAAGCTCTACCTACAATTTAAATTAATAATGACTTCTTCTTTCAAGCAAAAGCACAAAAGACCTATGATTATTCCAAAATACTCTTACTATTCCAAATCCCACAGATGAGTCAAGGCACAACAGTTTACATTCATTGAAACACTCATAAACGTGTTAGTAATCACTGCCCATGTCATTTACTACCCCAAGATCAGGATGTGTTCTCATACCTTAGAGTCTCTCGAGCTGTATATCCTGAGCCAATTAGTATGGATTCATCAAAGAGCTTGTCCATGCAAGGAATAAACTCTAGAAAACAAATACCAGTTACATGTTGACAAGACCAATCACACATTAAATGACTTGCCAAGGCTTTCACAGCAGCTAAACTACAGCCTGACATGCAATACAGACTTGAGATGGGGTAAAGATAATGCCAGAAAAGAGTACTTGCTATGTTAGACAAAGGTAGTGATTTGCCAGCCCACGTAAGTAACACATCCTGAAAGATGCACTCAGTCACGTTCAATGTCAGAGAACAAACTAAGTAAAATAAATATTCAAAAAGGACATTTAGATTCTAGAATAAGCTGGACATACAGCCAACTTCAATAAGGTAAACAAAACACATTTTCTCACCAGCAAAGAGCTACCGAGGCTCAAAAACATTAAAGAAACGCAGATCCTGGAGAGACAAGACCCATCTCCATTGGCCTCCAAAGCAAAGGGCACACAGTGCAGCATGTGACCCCAAGCAGTAACAAACAACTGCTTCTAAGGTCAGAGAAAGGAACATGTGGCCAAGAGGCAGGGAGCCAGAAAGAAATATACAAGCAGGCAGATGAAAAACGCTGGAGGACTGGCTAAAGGATGAGCAAACACTGTAAATAAAGAGGGAGAAATTTCAAATGTCCTGCTACTGGTCTCCAGATCTTCACAGCCAAGAGCACAATCTCTAGAAAAACACAGAGCTCTGTTAAACAGGTTTGCTCAAAACATTAGCTCTAGAACTGTGCAAATGGGCTGTCACTTGATATCAGTGCAGATGTCAAAAACTAAGAAAAAGAAAATGTTAGTGGACGTAAAAATTTTAACATATATACTTATATGGTTAACATTTAACATGAGTCTTTCAATGTTTCATTGAGAAAAAAAAAAGGTCAATCAGGAAAGATCTCCATCAATAAAGAGAAGGCTACATGGGTAGCCAGTAATCTTGACATGCGGGTGTTTACAGACCCGTAACTAAGCTGTTGTGGCCAAGATCAAGAATCTCCTGGTAAATGGGCAGCACTGTGCCGCATAGGCAGGAGCCCCATTACCCTGCTCCCCAAGACCAGAGCCCAAATCCTCACTACTCTCAAGGTAAGAATATCAGAAAGGCAATCAGAGAAAGGGCACCTAAGGCATAACTCATCCATTCCAGCTAAACAGACTGAAAAACGTTGCTCTTGGTGCTGGGGGTATAGCTCAGTGGTAAAGCATTTGCCTAGTGTTTGCAAGGCCCTGGGTTCCATCCCCAGTATTAAAAAAAAAAAAAAAACCCAAAACAATAATGGGCTTTATGAAGCTCTTGCATTTTGGTATTGTTCAGAAACCACAAAGAAAGGGTCAGGTAGCACTCAGTTCTGAAGGTGCTGGCATTGCTCTAATCCCTTGTGCTGGATGCAGTGTAGGAAGGTATGTACTGATTTTTGGTGCAACTGTACTTCCTTTGTGCACTTTGGTATATGTATTAAATTTCAAAAAAAAAGGATAATATACACACACACACACACACACACACTCTTTCTGTGTGTGTATGGAGACGGAAGGAGGTGTCAAGTCCAGCCTCGTGCATGTGAAAAGTGCACTACCGCTACCTACACTTACATCCAACCCTAAAACCCTGACCATTCCTTTCAGCTTTATCAATCTTTTCAGTATTAACTGCTATAATTTGTATTTTTAACAGCACAAAACACACATTACTGTATTAACTTCTAAGTACTCAGATTGCACCCTATATTTCATGTCCAAAAACTAAGTAAAAATGAAATTAGAGGAATAGCACAGCAATTAGAGCACTTGCCCAGCAAGCACAAGGCCCTGGATTAGACTGTCCATTACCGCAAAAACCAGACATGGTGGTGCACCTTTGTAAGAGTATTTGATTCCAGAACTCAGGAGGCTGAGGTAGGACTGCTGTGAGTTCGAGGCCTGCCTGGGCTACACAGTGAGTTTGGAACCAGACTGTACTACACAGCAAAACCCTGTCTAAAACAAAACAAAACAAAATGAAAGTAAGGAAGCCCAATCTCAGTTTTATGATGCTCTAATCAATAAGCTTGTGGGAAACAAAACATTTAATGTGAAAAATTACTGCGGAAAATGACTATCATCTCTAAATAACATTTTAGACATTAAATATGCAACATATTAAATGATCAATTGATACTGTTAATTTTTAAAGACCGTAATTATCAGATTAGCAAAAAGTAAGAACCAGCCTTGTGCCAAGAAGCAGAACAAGACTGGGCCTGGTGGTGCAGGTCTACAGCGCCAGCTCCCTAGGAGACGGAGGCAAGACAATGACAACCTGGAGCAGCCTGGATGACCTGGTGACTGAGTGAGACCCTGTCTCAAAACCAAAAGCCAAAAAAGGGCTGGAGATGTGGCCTAGTATGAAAGCCCTGAGCTCAATCCTCAGTACCATAAATAAATAAATAAATAGGGAAAAGAAGAACAAATCCATCTTTCTCAGCATTCTGAATGAAATCACTGTATTCTGTTCACTTCTTAAATTCTGCTAGCTACGAAGTACATAAATGGCTATCTGGAATTTCAAAAGATTTGAAGTCAAAAAGCAGGAAAGTACCAAAAGCTAGTCAGAATATAAGCTATGCTAAACAAATCAGCACATTCATTATAAAGTTTTTTAAGATAACAGGAGAACTCTGGTGATACACAAGTAGAGAGAGACAGTGACAGAGCAGACAAAGAGAAAGAAGGAACAAGAAATGGATGACAGGAAAGAAGAGAGGCAAAGTAAAGAGAAGGGAGAGTAAGTCCAAGAAAGCAATGAAAACGAGACATGCAGAACTGGGTGGCACTGAGCCCCGGCCCCCAGCAAGGGCAACCGGGTCGTTGTGCGAACACTGAGGGGCAAGCCTTCCGTACGGTTTCTCAGCTCCGTGGTGAGGATGTGCTTCGCTGCAATCAGAAGCTCCTTTCTGAGGTGTGCAGTCTCTGCTGGGCAATTTGAAAGTAACTGCAACATTCCTTTCACCATCTGCTGCGAGTACTTAGTCACCAACTCCTGTTAAAGGGGTAAAACAAAACAGTTAAAAATTCCAACCAAGCAAGAGGAAAAACCCAAATTCTATCACCTTGTAAAAAATTTGGTAGGATTCAGCTTGACCAAACAACCCTCATAAAACAACAGGCCTGCTGAAGAGGCAATATTCAAAGAGAGGCAATATTCTGTGTATGCGCACACACAGAAGCACAGCCGTAGCAGAAGGACACACAGCAGCAGAAACAGTCCTTCTTTTGCAGTGATACTGTGTATGCCATCTTTGTACTGTTCCGGTAACACTGTTCCAAGACTGAACATGTGTTACTTTCTTACTGGAGGGAAAGTTAATGCTACAAAGTTTAAAAAAAAAAAAACATTTTTACTCAGTCATTCCATTAATGTTGCAAATGACACAGGAGATAACGACTTAGACCACACTAAGCATAGTCTGCTTTCAAGGAGTCTTGGGGAGGTGGTCTACCACAAGAACTCAAGCTGACTCTATAATCAACAGGTCAAAAAAAAAAAAAAAAAAAAAAAAACTCTGACTCCAGTAAACCACATGTTTCACTTCTTTACTGCAAGTTATCATTGTCTGGGTAAATATATTAGAACAGAAGAAAGATTTCTATAGGCTTTTAAAGATACTTTTTATTCTGAATAAATTATAGTTTTGTTTTTACTTTCCTGAAGTCAAATCCTTACCAAAAAAACCCTATAATTTCATTGCTATAGATCAGTAAGAACTATATTCATGCCATACTCTACAGATTCAAGACTGCCTATACAAGAACTTTATTTGAAAACTGCATGACTGAGGTAGGAGAGTAGCTCACTACTTAAAGCACTGACCTAGCAAGCACAGGCTCTGTGTTCAATTCCCCAGCAACACATGTGCCAGGCATGGTGATCCATGCCTGTAATCCCAGCTCTCGGGAGGCGGAGGCAGGAAGATTGCCTTGAGGGCTACATAGTGCAGGGCCAGCCTAGACTAAAGAACAAGACTCTATACCAAAAAACTAAAATAAATAAGGGATGGCAGCATACCTCAGCAGTTAAAGCACTTGTCTAGTAAGACCTTGCATTCAGCTCCCTTGTACTACATAAACCTCCTGTGGTGGCACATGCCTAAAATCCCAGGGCATGGAAGGCAGAGGCAGGAGGATTGCCATGAGTTTGAGGCTAGTCTGGGCTACATAGTAAGCTCAGGACCAGCCTGGACTACAGACAGAAACTATCTCAAAAAAAAAGCAATTAATTAATTAAAAATTATATGCCTGATGGAAGACAAGAGCTAATCATTTTTCTTCAAGTTCTATTATTTAAGTAAGAAAAAGTCATAACTACAGATGGAAAAAAAAATCACTTGCAGGAATATCCAATCTTCTGGCTTGCCTGGACTGCAGTAAGTCAAAAATTATTTTGAATTCTGTATGAAACATACAAATAATGTATACAGATAAAAATTTTTCTATTTTTTATTAGAACATTTTTTAAAAATGCACTTGGCCTGTAGGCTCCTCAAAAAAATACTCAGAACGCCCTCACAGTTGCATTTAGTAATGCCATTTAGGCGTCCCAAGCTTTCCTACACCTGTTTTGCTTCAATCTGTAACTTCTAACAAGTCAATAAACCAAGTATGTCCACATGAAAATCTGTGTGCAAAGGTTTACTTATAGAAGCTTTATCCATGATAGCTAAAAATTAAAACAAACAAATCCATAAAGACAAAAGAATGTCAGCTGCTGCCAAAGACTAGGGGTTGGGGAAAAATAAGTTACTCTTAATGGTACAGGTTTTATTTGGGGAGGATGATAAAACTGTTTAAATTGGATAGCCTGGGGCTGGAGGAATGGCTCAGCAGGTAAAGCTCTTGCCTAGCAAGCACTAAATCAAGCACCAAGTACCTGAGTTCGTTTCCTCAGCATCACATAAGCTGGGTATGATGGTGCACACCTGTCATCCCAGCACTGGGAGGCTGAGGCAGGACTGCCATGAGTCCAAGCATAGCCTGGGCTCCATAGTGAGTTCAGGACCAGCCTGGACTACAGAGTGAGACCCTGTCTCAAAAAAATAAAATAAAATAAAAATTGGGTAGCCGAGTCGCACAGGACTGTAATCGTAATACTCTGGAGGCAGGGGCAGGAGGATGGTTAAGTTCAAGCCCTGCCGGGGCAACTCTGTGAGATCTTGTCTCAAAATAAAAAGAGGACGTAGCACAGTGCAAAGAGCCTGGGCTTGCTCAATCCCTCGTTCTACCATATAAAAAGAAAAAGAAATGAAAAAAATTGGGTAGTGGTAATGATTGCATGTATCAATGAATGTTCTAAAAAATACCTTGTTTTATATGTAAATTAGTCTCAATAAAGCTGTTTTTAATTTTAATAGTTGAAAGCAACCCAAATGTCCATGCAACTGATGACTGCCTAAATATATCACGGTACAACCAAACAAAAGCTACTGCCACAGACTGAATTATGGTCATCTCCCTCCCATTAAAAAAAAATCATAGATTGACATCCTAACTCCCAAAATGATACTATCTGGAGTTAGGACTTTTCAAAGGTGAACTTACATGACAAAAAGGTAGGAACTTAATCTATCATGTATATGGGCCTATAAGAGGAGGAAGAGAGCACTCATCTGAATCTAAACCTTGATGAACATTGATCTTGGACTCTCCAGCCTGAAGAACATTAAGAGGACCTATCTGTGTTGTTTACCACCTCGATTATGATATTTCCATAAGGCAGTTGAACAGACTAAGAAAACTAGCAAACAATAAAAGATTTTTATCTTTCATAAAATAAACAAGGATGATCTTAGCATTGCTCCCGAGTGAAAGAAACCAGACTCAACAAATTATATCCACTATAGAAGATATATATGATTCCATTTACAAAAACACTGGAAAAGGTAAAACTATGGAACAGAAAACAGATTAGGGTCTTTAAGGGCCTGGAAATGGGAGGAAATGACTACAAACGTACAAGAGGAAATACTTCTGGGTGCAGAAAATGTTCCGTATCTCAATGTGTTGGTGGTTACTAACTGTAAGCAAATGTCATTTCAAAGAAATATGCACTCACAAAAAGCAAATGTTATTATATATAAATTATACCAAAACAAAAGTCAATTAACTTACCTGGTAAATTCTGATAATATAAGCTAAAAATGACAACGTTTTAATCTGGGCAGCAATGAAGTCGGCATACAACTCTTTGTTGTAAAGCTTATGTTGCCTGAGTGGGAAACGAATAAAATTTGCAATATTAGCTCTCAATCTTCAGGCGACATTAGTATTAATTAAATGCCTGTAACAATTACTAATCAGATCAGAACACAGCAACAAAAAAGCTTCCATACTTTCATGCAACCCCAATAATGTACGGGTTTAAAGACCCCCACATCAAAGAGTTCACCAAATCAGTCCATAGCAGCTACAGCATAATAAAGCCTATGCTAGACTGATAAGAGTCCCACAAAGTGAGCGTTAGTCTAGCTATGTGCTAAAGACAAGCCCTGTGCTTGGTCCATGAGGGTTATTACAGGTGGCCCTTCAAGTGATTCAGACAAACAGGCTGCAAGTCAAGAGACCAAGCTACGCAGGCTCTCAATGCTGAACACGGCTGGCATGGAGAGGCGAGGGCCTAGGAAACTGGGAACCCCAGCCACCATGCTGAACGGAGCAGCAGTACAAAGGCTGGAGCATGAGGAAGACTATCAACATCCCACGGGTACAGGGAGTATGGCAATGCCTAACGCCACTTCTAAAATTACAAGGTAACAGAGCACATCTTTTCAAAATAGGGAAACTAAAATAACTACATTATTTTTACTGAAAAGTGAGTTCAAAAACTCAGTCAATTTTACCCCAATTTAACACTCATAATCCCTATGCCTGGATGATAGCATTAAGTGACAGAGATCTAAAGCCCTGAAGCAGCCAGCTACGTCACTGTCCAAAGTCTCACCTGGCTTGTGCAGATACCTGAATTGCAATGGTATTCATGATCAAGGGCACGAATTCGGCAACGACATTGTGGATATTCAGTTTGTAGAGCTAAAAGCAAACATCAGATTTTCATGATTTCACACACTGCTATAATAAAATTGTTCAAACTGCAGAAGTCATTACAGCAGTTAGCATGTGCAAAATATACAACTTTGGGTTTAGAAAATAAGCCATGAATTGTGCCATAGAAAAGCAAAAAAAGAAAAAGAAAAAAGAAAAAAGAGAGAGAGAAAAAAAAGAAAAAGAAACACACATACCTGATACATTAAGACAACAATAATGGGCAGTTCTGCCAACACTTTTAGAGAAAGTGATCCCCTTGGAATGATGCAATGCTGAAAAACAGAAAAATGCAGAATTGTGGTTATCAGTCTGGCATTTACAGTAGTCAACCAGAGTCCACCACTAAGTATCCCAGCACTGAAAACACCTAGACACATCTTTGTCAATATCCATGATGAAAGATCCAAACTATTTTGAAACCAGAGTAGTAAGAACTATCGTTTAATATAAAAGCTTTAATATTTTCCACCACAATTCTTCTAAGTAAAAACTTCAGGAAAATTTGTCAAGACCAAAGATTCAAGTCACCTTAAGAAATTTTTAAGCTAACGTTACTCTAATTAAAAGACCACCAAAAAGCACCATAAAGTACAATCAACCCAATAGTTTTATTTAAAGATACTTATAAAGAGAAAATACTCCTAAAACACACAAATAATCTTAAGAACTTTCAAAACAGTTAAGATATCAGACCCAGAATATAAATAAGCAATGCACATGAACAGATAAGCCAAAGAAAAAACAAAAAATACAAAGGAATGATACACAGAAAAATTTCTCATTTAGAAAGAACAAAGGAATGAAAATTTTACTTAAAACTTAGTTTCTTATTCATGTTAGAACAACGATGAAACATTCTGCACAGCCATTTTGGCAAGGCAAACACAAATGATAAAATATTCGTAACCCCACCACAAGGGTATAATCACAGTAAAGAAGCAGTATGTGATACCTACATGGCAGACACTACAAAAGCAACACATTACCTGCAGACAATCCCAGCATTACCTTCACAAAATCCCACGAGACAGGTTTTTCAGATAAGAGGAAAAATAAGATCAGAAGGCAGGTTTAGGTTAGGAACTTTCCCCAAGTCAGAAAGCACAAGTGGAGGGCTTGGACACCATCCTGGTGCCACCTGCCCCAGAGCTTATGCTCTAAGTTACTCAAGTATGGATTTCATCTGCCATTTCAAAAGACCATAATGATGTCTCAAAATCTGGCACTAATGACAGAACAAAGTGGGCCCCCAAGATCTGCTGATCTTCCCAGTAGGTATCTGGGTTCTGGGACAAGCTGGTATTTACATCATGGCATCAACGGCGCCCAGAGGTTCACCTTCACCACTTCCAGGCTGCCTAGCAGAACCAGTGATGTTCTGCCAAGTACATGGGCTTAGTTATCTTAAATGTTTCCACATATTTGAGAGAGAGAGAGAGAGAGAGAGAGAAAGAGAAAGAGAGAGAGAGGAACTTAAGTTGTCTAAAAGGTCAGTATCATAACACTTTTCCCTCTACCAAGCTGAGGAGCCCCAGACTAAAAAACAGAACAAACAACATACACAACTCAGGAGCACATTTGGAAACACTCACCGTCCTCGTCTCACTGTCCTCACGCTCAGGACTGACTTTCACAGCAATTGTGGTTATCATACCGACTGTCTCTGGGGGGGGCACTGTGTTCTCAGGGATCACCTGAGGGCTCTCAAAGTAGCGGTTCTACACAAAAGAATAAAAAACCATTTGTCTTCATATGAAACCCAATATACCGTACTAAAGTATGTTTCACATTTGCTGGAAACCAAAATGGCTAGAGTTCTTAACAATACAGGCAAAAATATAATGATATAAAATACTTCAAAACATACACTTCTCCCAGAAGTTTCAAAATTATGAATGTGACCATACAGAAAATGCACAAAGTAAAAAATTAAAATCTCAATGTCAATGATTGCTGACATGTGAGAATTACAGCTGATTTTCCACTTTTTTTCCAAATTTCTATAATAAAAATATACTGCCTTTATTTTTAAGATAAATATTATCTTTATTTAAGCAGAGAATTCAGAAGAATTCTTTTATTGAATGGCTAATTTATCAGCTTAGATTTTAACCATCCCTAAACATTCCCCAAACTAAAATTAGCAACTCTCCCTGTTATTTCTTTAACCAAACTGTTCCAAATTCCATGTGGAACAAGTAAACAATAAGTAAATATAATTAATAAATTTAAACTATAGTAAAAAGCATACCACTACTTTTGGAAGCTCCTTGTAAATCTGTTTCACAAAATCCAAAAAATGATGAATCTAAAAAAAGAAGACATTTTCATTATGACAAGATAGTTAAAAATAGAAAATGCTTATAATTTGTTACAAAGTCTAATACACAAGAACTTAAACACATTAAAAACAAAACAGATAAGAAAAAATCCAGACAATAAGCAATGGACATAACCAAACAAGCAAAAAACACAAACACATGGAAGGACTGATGAACAGAAAATGAGTTTCTAACTCAGAAACAAGAGGGAGATGGAAATCAAAATCAATGCCACTTTGTGCCTTTCCAACAGTAACGCACTTCATGACAGGACGTGAGGAAAGGAAGGCTCATGCTGCTGAGGAAACACAACCTACTGAGCTTCCCTAACATGGGCTCAGCAGCACCCATCAATACTTCTGATGCAGAAACTACCACACAAAGCTCAGCAATGGAATAACCTGAATCATAAGGACACTCACTAAGAGCCACAAAATTTTTACAAACTGAAATACTATTAATATCCAGAAATAAGGACACCCTTAAGAATGTATAAATGTATTAAAACTTCTCATAAAAAATGTTTAATGATCGGAAAATGCTTCATATGTGAAGAAAAACTATCACAACATAAAATGTCGCATGCAGTATAACAACTATTTGGGAAATACAGAGAAAAAGAAAAGAAAATCACCAAGATAGTAAACACGATTAAGATGGTATAAACTCTATTTAATCCTGTGCTTTAATTTCCAAACAGTTTACAACAGGTATTTATGAAGGTTATTCACGGAGAAAACATTCTCTCAATTGTGGCCCAAAAAGTTATGCTACTTACTTACTATGTAAGCAGGTACTACTCACTGAGTTAGGAACTTTAACTTTCACATCTAATTCTCCAGGTATTTTAAGTATATACTATACACTTATCCCATGTGATACAAAAGGTTCCAAAAGGTTAGGAGCTCACAACCACAACACCTAACTAGAGCTGCAGAGTGCAGAGCTGGGCCCAACATACAAGCACTGGGGTCTCCGGGAACATCACATATGTAAAACAGCAGAGCAGGCTGGCTGGTTGATACATCTCAACTACTGAACCAATTCAGCAAAATACAAATACATATATTACAAAAAGAACCATTGGGAAACCCACAAAAAAT
Organism: Ctenodactylus gundi; assembly: GCA_004027205.1. Taxonomy (NCBI): domain Eukaryota; kingdom Metazoa; phylum Chordata; class Mammalia; order Rodentia; family Ctenodactylidae; genus Ctenodactylus; species Ctenodactylus gundi. Next base: position 68,869 of record PVKB01004194.1, on the reverse strand, counting down.
CGCTAACTTAGGTTGTATTTTCTATACTTAGTAACAATACACAATCAGTGAACTCTAAGAGGGAATTAAAACTTAACAGAAGAAACTTATTGACAATTTAGAAATTCCATGCAGATAAACAACTTACTTCTTGTGTGATAGGTGGCCTGAACTGTTTGTGCAGCTCAATAATTATTCTTAGACAAATAAGAACATTTTCTTCATTTTCCGTCTAAAAAAAGTATTAAAAAAGTTACATTTCAGAAGATTTTATTTCATTCTCAAGAGTAAAGACTAATTTTCTAAGGATTTTCTGCACACACCCTCCACAGCCAACTTAAAACTGCTGAAGTCTCACAAACCCACAGAACACAGGTGCCCCATGGTAAGAGTCCACCGTCTCTGGGAGATTGTCTGAAGGGCATCCCACCAACAAGTTCTATGGGAATCACACCCAGAGATGAAGAAACGGGCATATAAGTCACACATGTCTTAATGACAAAACTGACACTATTCACTGCTTGGAAATTTAGGCTAAGCATTCCTAATCCAAAAATCCAAAGCTGAAAATGCTGTAAAACCCCAAACTTTCTAAGCACTGACATAATGCCACAAGTGAAAATTCCACACCTGCCCTCATGTGATGGTGCATATAAGTGCACTAAAAACACTGCACAAAATTAACTTCAGGGGCTGGAGGAATAGCTTAGCAGTGAACATACCTGCCTAGCAAGCTCAAGACTCTGGGTTTGACTCCCCAGTGTAACATAAGCCAGATGTGGTAGCATACGCCTCTAATCATAGCACTGTGGCAGGAGAATTTCCATTAGGTCAAGGTCAGCCTGGGCTTCGTACTGAGTACAAGAACAGCCTAGACTACAGAATGAGACCTCGTTCCCCCCAAAAAACAAAAAATAAAAATAAATTAAATTAATTTCAGGCTACATATGTAAAGTATGTATGAAACAAATGAAGTTCATACTTAGACTTGGGTTTTATCTCCAAGGTATCTCATTATGTATATGCAAATATTCCAAAACCAAATAAATTTTTAAAAAACAAAGATCCAAAACACTTTTGGAGCCAAGCATTTTGGGTAAAGAATACTCAAAACTGTATTGCCAAAAAAACAGGGAAAAAAATAACTACTGGAGACCTACCACAGAGTAGCCCCAGGCTGAGCACTTTACCTAGGAGGAAGTGATTCCTCAGAGAAGCTAAGCAACATGGTATGAGGTACAGGTAATAAACAGCAAAGACGTGAATCCAGCTCCACCTCAGTACAAAGCTCATTTGACCAGGGGCCCCAAAATACAACAGAACTCTAAACACAGTAAAGCTAACAAGAGTAGGAAAACCACCTGGGCACTAACGTAACAGGTGCCAAGGAATGGAAGACTTTCATTATATAGCCTCCTTGCATAAAGTGCTGCACTGACAACACCACAGAAAGTAGGAGGCGAGCAGAGCCTGCGCTCTCTCGGCACACTCCCACCCAACTCTTTCTCTAGAATTTTTCAAAGATTTTTTTTACCACATCTAGTCAACTCTCAGTGACTCAATAACCCCACTTACATAGTCATTTTTTGTTTAAAGGAAAATGGGGAAAAGAGACATTAAGAAAACATTTACTCATATAATCAGAACTTTAGCAAAAAGACAACAGTTGAATAATACTGTATTTCACTGAGAAGGCCACTGATGTTTTGTTCATGGTTATACTGCAACAGTTAACTCAAAGATTACCTCCAAGAAACGAAACATCACAGATAAAACATTTTTTGTATGAGGACGAAGATGTTCGTTGGTTGGGATTCTATGAATTATCTCAAGTACAAGTTTCCGCAGTTGCTGAAAAATAAAAATACAAAGGCTAAAATACAATCAAGAATTCCAAGTTAATTGCCTCCTATTCTACAAGTGTCACATGGCTGTCTGTAACCAGTTCCTAGTGGTAACCCCTATTAAATAAGCTAATCTAATTCAAGCCAAATGCAGTACATACTCATAATCCCAGCTTCTCAGGAGGCTGGACCAGGAGGATGAGAGTCCAAAGTCAGCCTGAACAGCTAGTAAGACCCTGTCTCAAAACAGATTAAGGGCTGGGATGTATGCAGCTCAGTGATAACGGCACTTGTCTAGTATACACAAGGCCTCAGTTTCAATCCCTAGTGCCATCAAAACAAAACAAAAGGTAATCTAAGTATAGAAAGATTCCTATAAGTTATAAATGTAGTCTAAAGAACATATTAAAAATTATTATGTTCAGTATTTCAACAACTATGTACCAAATCAACAGTCATTATTTCCCCTATCACAACTTATCACTATTTCTAGCAAGCATGAGTGTACAAATATGGAGTAGGTTTAAAACGAAACCTCAAACACAAACCAACCTTTCATAATCTCAGTTTAGCTCCAATAATGCAATCTCCAATTACATTGGCCTACAGGCTGGTTATGTTGGAGCTGTACTGAGTTGCTACTGTTGAATCCATGGGGCTAACAACAAAAAGGAAGGTCAAGTATGTATATCCTTTAACTTGTACAATATAAAAATGCTTCATCTAGAAATCAACTTGCACTGGTATTGTGGCAACTTTTTTTTCCAAGTTCTTTTTATAAGATGTAAACTAAAACGTAAAACACTACTTTAAAAATGATTAAGGTTAGAATTCCATGGTATAGCAGGACTACTTTAAAATAATCAACAGTGGGCCTATACACATAAAACTGGCCATAAGTTACAAAAAAATCACAAGATTAGTGTAAGCTGACGGCATGGGAGCATTGTCATTACGCTCTTTAGTCTTTCTTTGGCACGTGCTTGAGTTTGTCTATAACAAAAAGTGTACAAACATACACCATCAACCAGCAAATATAAACAAATCGTGAAAGAGATGGCTTAGACAAAATAAAACCCAGACATTTAACTAAGGAGGAACAGGCCTGAACAAAGCCATCCTGAAGCGGCCAAGCCTCTTTCTCTCCAGACACACAAGCCACACAAGCTGGCCTCACATTTGGGGCTCTCCTGCTTAGCTTCCAGAGTAGCTGGGATCACAGCCCAGCACCATCACGGCCAGCTTTTATGGTTAAGCGGAACCGTAGGTTTTCTCGGTCATTTTCATTCCTAAATGCTTACAATCCTACAGCAGAGTATTTTTTCTCTCCCTGATATATTTGAATAGACTACCTGGGCTGGTTTCTCTTGAAGAAACTGGACTTCTCCATCTTGAAGAAATGTAAGAAATCGAGGGATGATATGTTCCAGGAATGTAGAATACTGAGGTGATGATGTCACATTCTGATTAGGGAAAAGTTTTTAAAAATCCCATTAAGTTTTATGTACATATTTTCATTTCAAACTCATAATAATCTCAAAGGGATATAAAACAGTTTCACTGAAGCAACAGTAATTCTGCATTATTTTCAGATGCTTTGGTGATAAGTAAGTTTTAAATAAACTGGAAAGTCTGCTACTTCCGAAATTTAATTCAAAACAACTGAATGCTAGAATTTATTGGTAAAGGTAGAAATGTCAATAGAGACACTCCCATTCACTTCAACACTATCTGCAGTAGCCGAGAAATAGAAACACCCTACCTGTCCAGCAACTAACTGATTAAGTGGATAAAAGCATCACATACACACAATGGAATACTATTCAGCTGCAGAAAAGAATGAAATCATTTTTGGCAATAAAATGTAACATGCAGGATGTAGCTCAGTGCAAAAGCCCTGAGTTCAAGCCTTTGTACTGCTGGAGAAAAAAGGATGAATGAATGAATTAAACAAAAGAAAGAGGCAGGAGAGGGAGGCCACTGCTGTGGAAAATATTGAACTTGAAACCCTTTCTAGGTTGGGTTTGCCACAATCCCAGTATAAGACCTCTAAAAAGTCATCTGGCTTCTAATCTTTTCTTCATCTAAGAAATGAAGACCCTAAAAAACTCGTAGTTTTTTCCAACTTGAAAGTCTAACTTATTAATTAGACCAACTTTTTTTCTTTTCTTTTCTTTGAGACAGGGTCTCACTCTGTAGTGCAGGCTGATCCTGAGTTCATTATATAGCCCAAGACTCACAGCAATCCTCCTGCCTCAGCCTCTTGAGTGCTGGGATTATAAGCAGGCGCCATCATGCCCGGTTTCATGTGGTGCTGGGGAATTGAACTCAGGGTCTTGCACTTGCAAGGCAAGCACTTTAACCACTGTGCCATTCCTCTAGCCCTAATTAGGTCAATTTTTATTAGGTCATAGTCTATCCATTATTTAATTCAGTACTTATTTTTAAAGACAAACAGGAAATTAAACCTCTACTTCGGAATAATACAGTAAAATGCCTACTGGACCAACTTGTGCATCATCCCACCTGGCAAGCAGAAACCATGGACAGTCACTTAATCTCTCTGGGATACTGTGAACCTCGTAGGACTACCATAAAAATTCCAAGAGTTAATCTACCAATGCCTATGGTAAAGGATAATAAATATTACCTGTTATTACTAGAAATGACCTATGTCCAAACACTGTGTTAAGTGCCACAACCACAGCCTTAAAAAAGTATGACCTCACTTCATACATAAGGAGAGAATTTCAGAAAGGCTAAAATCTTGCCCAGTGTCAAGGTTTCAGAAGTGTATTTGAAAAAGTGTAGGTTAACACTGACTCCCTTTTTCTCCCTTCACGCAGGTATTCATTCAATATTGACGGAGCTCCCATTTTGGGCTCAGGGGATAAAAAAGTGAAGATAAAAACAAGAACAATTCATCGTCTCAGAGAAGGGAAAGGTTCGCAATGTGGCAGGAAGGATGCACCCAAGGGCTATGCATTCAGAATTACGCTGGGGAAGCAGCAACAGAAAGGAATCGAGCCACAGTGGGACACAACTGACTAGAGGAACCAAGGGCAGAGGACATGCTCTCAAAGTAGTGACATTTACCCTCAACCTGAAAGGCAAGTATTAGCTATCTACAAAAGACAGAAAAGAAGAAAGTTCTAGGGACTGGAGGAATGGCACAATAGTTAAAGCACTTGTCTAGCAAGCACAAGGCCCTGGGTTGATTCCCCAGCACCACATAAAGCCGGCTGCGATGGCCCAGAACAGTAACCCCAGCATTCGAGAGGCTTAGGCAGGAGGATGGTGTGACCAAGGCTAGCCTGGACTATATAGTGAGCTCAGGACCAGCCTGGACTACAGAGCAAGACCCTGTCTCAAAAAAAGCAGATGCAAAGGTGCAAAATAAGACATAAGCATTAAGTACAGAAGGAAAAGAAGAAAAAATCAGTATGATGAAGAGGGAAGTTTAAAAAGGAAGGGGCTAAACTTTTATTTTTGTTTTGTTTTGAATCAGGGTCTCACTCTGCAGCCCAGACTAGCCTCAAAAACACAGCAATCCTCCTGTCTCAGCCTCCCCAGTGTTGGGATTACAGGTATGCCCGGCTTATGTGGTGCTGGAAAATAAAACCTAGGGCCTTGAGTTTGCCAGGCAAGCATTTAACCACTGAGCTACTCCTCTAGCCCCTAACTTTTAATATCACAATCTGTCAAGCTGGTAAGATAAAAGCCTGCAGTTAAGTACAGCATTCAAGGTAAACACTTGGAGCTGTAAATTAATCTTAGGAGTCTATAGGCCAGGCATAATGATGCACACCTATAATTCCACAACTCTGACAAACTGAATCAGGAGGATCACAATTTCAAGCCTAGCCTAGGCAACTCAGCAATTCAGACCCTGTCCCAAAAATTTTTTTTAAAAAACTGAAAAGGTGTGGAGATGTAGCTCAATGCACAAGCCCTGGTTTCAACCCACAGTACTACAAAGAAAAAAAAAGTCTAGAGGCTGGAGAAATAGCACTATAGCTTGAGCACAAGGCTCCAGCACCACAGAAACAGAACGTGGTGGCACATGACTGTAATTCCAGCACAGGCAGACAGGAGAATTCACTTGAATTTGAGGCCAGCCTGGGCTACATAGTGAGTTCAGGACCAGCCTGAACTACAGTCTCAAAAAAATAAAATACAATAAAGCCTACTAAGGAACACAGAAACAAAATCAGAAAGGAGTAGGATACCACACAAGAAAAGAAACTACTGCAATTCTTGGCTTATATGCGGTAAGCACTGATATCCTGGGGTCAACTCCATGTGCAATTCTGGGGACCCTATTCAAAGAACAATGTAGGGGAGGTAACATCAACCAAGACTTGTGCAATACTGACTAGCTTCTCCCCAATCAGACTGTATGTCATCTTCTTAAGAGCGCGTCTTAGTTACTTTCTTTTTGCTAGGACAGAGTACTCAACATCCACAACTTTAGAAAGATTTCTTTTAGCTCACAGTTTCAGAAAGTCAAGTCCACTCACAGACAGGTGGCTAGAAATGGTAGAACCTGGGCTGTAGCTCAGCAGTTAAACCGCTTGCCAGCAAGCATTAAGACTCTGGGTTCAATTTCCCAGCACCACATAAGCTGGGCATGGTGGTGCATGCCTATAAACCCAGCACTCAGGAGGCTGAGGCAGGAGGAAGGCTGTTGAGTTTGAGGCCAGCCTGGGCTCCATGGTGAGTCCAAGACCAGCCTGGACTACAGAGTGAGACCTTCTCTCAAAAAATAAAATAAAATGTTAAAAAAATGGTAGCAGAAGTTTGAGAGAGAGCTTCTCATGGCGTGGCAGAACCGGTGTACACCACTTCTGGTCAAGTCCCAAGTATTTCCCTTCCAGCCAGGCCTCGCTTCCTACCAGTACACAATGCCCAGAAGTGCATGAGATTTCCGGGGACACTCCAGATCCAACCACAGCAAAGCACACAAAGCTTGGTAATGAGATACCCACGTGCAAGGCTCAAGGGAAAGACATGACACTCAACCAAAAAATTAGCTGCCTCAATATCATAAGGCAAACACATCACATCACAGCCCACTCTGACTTGATTTGTTTGTGCTACTGGAGACTGAACTCAGGCGCTTCACACTACGTTACATCACCAGCCCTTTCTATCTATACTTGAGAAAGTCTTAAGTCACCAAGTTCCCAAGGCAGGGCTTTAAGACCCTCTTGCCTCAGCCCCTACTGTGGTTTGGATCTCATGTATCTGGATGTTATGGATTATCTATGGAACCATGTGACTGACATTAGGAGATGGAGCCTGGTCTGGAGGGGTGAGTTATGGGCATGTGGTGGATTGCAGGTGTGTAGGGGAAGACAGCATAGCAGATTATAGATTACAGGCGTGTGAATTAGACTACAGGTGTGTGGTGGATAAGGGGCTTTAACCTTGGAGGGGTAGAACAGTGAGGCTGGACCCAGAAGAGGTGGATCACTAGGACAGGGCCTGGAAGGTTATACGCTACTTCCTCCCTTTCTTCTGGGACTCGGCTTCCTGTGTGCAATGCCATGAGGAGCTGCCTCCACCTCCACCTGCACTATGTGCTTCCACCATTGCCAGCCACCCATAAATGGACTGTGATCTTTTGAAACAGACAGCCTAAATAAACTTTTCGTCCCCTAATTCATGCATGTTGGGTATGCAGTCACAATGATGAAAAAGTAACTAAGCCTCCCAAGGTGCTAGAATCACAGGCCTGTGCCACCAAATGATTATTCACTCAACAAGTTGGTCAGTTTTAGTATCAGGGCTTCAACTCAACCACTAGTTGTTAACGTGATCTTTAACTTGAAAGTTTTTGAATTATTAAAAGACGGCCCAGTTATATAGCCCAGAAATTTATTCCTAAATAGTTAGTGAAGTGAGCCACTAAGAATTCTGAAATTAGTGGGAGTTTTCTTTTAATTGAACTCATTTAATTATTTTTCTGGGTGGTAGCAGTGATAATTTATAAAGTGTGTCCAATCTGTGGCCCACCATTTTTTTTTCTTTTTTTTAAATGCTACAATGAAAATTTTTAAAAAGAAAATTTTAGCAACTGAAGGAATAGCACAGCAATTTAAACACTTGACTAGCAAGCGCAAGGCCCTTGGTTTGATTCCCCAGCACCAAATAAACAGGGCATGATAGTGCAAACCTGTAATTCCAGCACTCAGGAGGCTGAGGCAGGAGGACTGCCATGAGTTTGAGGCCAGCCTGGGCTACACAGTGAGTTCAGGATGAGCCTGAACTACAGAGTAAGACCTAGCCACAAATAATAAATAAACAAACAAACAAAAAAATTTTAGTACTTAAACACATTAACTATGTATACAGCTTATTTTATATGTGGCCTCTTAAAAAAGTGCAAAAAGGTAAAAATACATCTGCTTCGATAATTCAGAATTGCCTACTGATAGTCATTGTAGTGTTTATTTGAAGAATTCAGTGAAGTAAATTTTAAGGCAAATGATTGTATCACATGGATTAAGGTCACTAAACAGAAAAGGTGCATGTATACTGCTTGACTTTTAATTGTGACAACTTAGCCAGCAACTAACTTGCTTCCCTTACAGCTTCTCTTATGTAGTTTCCTCCAATAAAATACAGAATGCAGGCTCACCCTCTTCTACCTCCCACCTTTTCTAATGTCACAGCTTGCTTTAGTGGCTCAGACAAAAAGGACAAAGACCCATGGATAGAACTCTAAATATCTCAGGATTTCCCCCACCCCCAGGATCAACTCAAGGTAACAAGTCCTGAGAAAAAGAAAAAAAAGACAGAAAAGAAAGAAAGAAAGAGAAAGAAAAGAAATGAAACACTAAAGTACTGTCCATGGCCACAGACAGAAGAGTATCTGGTTGAATCTACTAGCACTTAATGTTTACTAATTCTCTGTCTTTGTTTTTGAGACAGAATCTTATCTCTGCAGTTCAGGCTCGTACTCAACCCACAATGGAGCTCAGGCTGGCCTTGAACGCACAGCAATCCTCTTGCCTCAGCCTTCCAAGGAGGCTGTGTCACCACGCCCAGCCTATGTGGTGCTACACAATCAAACCCAGAGCCTTGTGTTTGCTAGGCAAGAGCTTTAACAGCTGTGCCATACTTCCAGGCCTGTTTATTAATTCAAAAGGCCACACACAGACTAGCAAACACGTCATCATTTATTAAGCTTATGTGTGTGGGACTAACTGGTCCTCAGATGAGCAAACAGGACACACTGTTCTTCAGGAACCATACAAGGGGGAGGGCGGTACAAGACCATGATTTTCAAGGGAAGGGAAGTTCCAAGTTGAGCCCCAGAACACCCTGGCTCTCTGACTACATATAGCTTCCTAATAAGGCACAGCTGAGACCAAGTTGTGGCCAGATCTGCTGAGCTGGGACGCAGAATAAAAATAAACCACAGGGATAAAGAGGGACTAGATGCTCAAGTTCCAGGCTGGGGGCTCAGCTGCACAGACACAGAGCAGCACTACTCAAAGTGTACAGAGATGGGAGGCACCAGTAAGACAGGGAAAAACACCCCAACAATTGAAAGGAGGCCAAGAGAAGGTCGGAAATCCTGAAGGAACATCTGAAGTGGAAGAGAAAAACAGCCAACAGCTGCCTAGGAAGCCGCCCCAGGCTGGGAGTGGCAGATATCTGCAGAAGAGAAAAGCCCATGTGCAGCCCGTATCGTGACTGAGCTAGGAGAAGGAGCGCCCCAACTGACAAGGGGCCGCGGGAAGGTCAAAAATCCTTAAGTCATACGGAAGTGGATAAAAACAGCAGCCAACTGAGTGTGGCCCAGAGCTGCCAGCACCCATAGACCACAGATAAAGAAAAGCTCAGAAGCCAGAATCTCAGATTGAGGTAAGCACGAATCCTGGAGAAGTGGGAAGGAATTGTCAGCAGCTGGTATCCACAGCCTCCGAAAAATGAACCTGCAAGTAGTGTGTGCTACAAATGCAATATGAGCTCCCCGGTAGCCATAACAGGCAATGCTATAAGCAGGAGCCATTTGAAAAGATAAAAATAAAAGAGCCTGAGTCTGAACGGAATAGAGTAGAAGCTCAGAAGAGCACACCAGGGATTTTGGGGTCACTCTTAAACAGTGCCTAAGAAGAAACTGGCACAAGAGGCATTTGTGGAAAAAGGCTGCTGAACTCCTGAACAGCTGGGTAGTGGGTGCACCTCTGAGGGTGGAGAGCCCTGCTCTTGGGGGAGGGAAGCCAGGACAGGCAGGAGAGCTCTGCTGACGGGACCAGAATAAGACACCTCAGAGGCCACCAGACTGTTAGGTCTGTCCTCACTGCCCACTCCCAGCACAGAACTCAAGAGGGACTGCAGCTCCTTCCACACTCACCGTCACAGCCATTCAAAGAAACCTCTCAGCTAGGCCTGCAAAGTGAAGTCCCTCAACAACAGGAACACGGGAAGAAGACAAAGCAACAGGGCACCCACAGAGAAGCCTGAGGCCCCAGAAACTAACGTCATGGGCCCAGAAATAGTGGAACTCATAGGGAAGGAAGTCAAAAAGCAAATAAGTGAGTTGAAACATCAGTTAAAACAAGATATTCTCAAGGAAATGCAAGTTTTAATCAGAGTGCTTAAAGAGGAACCAATAAAATAGTGGTCCTAATGGAGACAAAGCTCACGGAGCATATTGAAGCCACAAACAAAAAGTTGGCTGAGGTAAATAAGGAAATGCAAGATATTAAGGAACACTGATAAAAAAGTAGAAAATATGAAAAGTTCTGAAATACCTAAGCATGCCACTGTATCTATTGCTTTAAGTGTAGTTTATTTATGTGATATAGATTTTAGTTCCTTTAATGTAGCAATTCAAAACAGACTTAAGCTCATTTAATATAGTGATTTACTCATTTGGTCTTGGTTGTTAAGTTTATCCTAAGAAAACTGATCAATGCAGTAACAACCTGAATGTCTTTTGAATGTACAAATATTTACCTTTCAGTACGCAGCTAAGAATTTGAAATTTACCTTCTCTCTTTTTCTTTCTCACATTCTGTAGCCTAACAAATTTCATTGTTATGTTCTCTTCTTATGTAGACTGGTGGGTGAAGCTATATTAAAGAATCTGAACAAAGATATAGCAAGATACAAAAAAAAAAGAACTTTTGTCAAATCACCCCAATAAAAGGCTTTGCTGGACCCAGAGAAGAGGCATCAAGATATGGTCACTGCAGCCCATTCTAGGGGTGGGAAGTTGAACTGATAAGTGGTGATTTGACTGGTAAAGTGAGTCAGACGTAGGAGACTACATAAGCTAAACATCGCAGCGTTTCTCTGATTTGAGAAACCCAAAACACAGGCACTCTATAAAACCAAATGGGTGTGATTGTGGTAGTTGGGGGGGGGGGGCAAAAATGGGGAGAGAAATGGATCATAATATTGATGTGATATGTATGTGCACAAACACTCAAGTTCATTAAAAACATTATGTATTGCATATATATGTAAGTTAATAAAAATGATGGGAGGAACATACATAGTAGATTGGAAATGACAATGAACCTGACCACAGATCAACAGATATTTCCCAATCTAAGAACAAACTTAACACAATGTACAGAATTTGAAAACCCTCTGGAATATAAAAATTATAGATACAAACCAGGCACAATGGCACAAACCTGTAATCCTAGCAATTTGGGAAGCTGAGGCAAGAGAACTAAAAGTGGGCTGGGGCCGTAGCTCAGTAACGGAGCACTTGCCTAGGAAGTATGAGGCCCCAGGTTTGATCCCCAGCATCACGTATTAGCTGGGCATAATGGTGCACGCCTATAATCCCAGCACTTGGAAGGCTGAGAGACAGGAGGACTACCATGAGCTCAGGACCAGCCTGGACTACAGAGTGAGACCCTGTTTTAAAAACAAAAAAGTTGTAGAAATAAAGCCAGGCCTAATGATGCACCACCATAATCCCAGCACGAGAAAGGCTGAGGATAGGCAGAAGGATCTGGTCCAACCCAGGCTACAGAGTGAATCCACAGCCAGCCTACACGACATGCTAAGACCCTTTCTCAAAGGCAAAAAAAAAAAAAAAAAAAAAAAAAAAAAAGCATTGAAAGATGAGGCTCAAAATAGAGAAACTACTTGATCAAGATAATAGATGCTAAAGTAGTAGAGCCAGGACTGACATCCAGATTTCATTCTGTTATAAGTACTATCACCTGAACATAAAACACAACATAAACCTGAGTGCTAAGTGCATCCCAAGAGGTAAGAAAGCTGTCCTATCTACAAATAAAAACAGTACTCCCAGTACTCAGGAGGCTGAGGCAGAGGGACTGCTAAGTCCATGGCCAGACTGGGCTACATCGTGGGTCCAGAATCAACCTGCATACAGAGTGAGACACTGTCTTCAGAAAAATAAAACATAAAAATGAAAACATGTTAAAGTCACCTAAACAAAACCACACGCAACATCTGGGGTTCATTATCTCTAGAGTGAATGAAGTTGAACACACACTATGACAAAGTCTTAAATTTTAGTTTTGAAACACCGTAAGTTACCATACAATAATAAAAAAAAATTAACAAAGCTAACTTTTGAACTGTAAAAAGACTGAAGATGCAGCAGACCTGTGAGGCACAGGCCCGTAATCCCGGCACTTGGAGAAGCTGAGGGAGGGGAATTGCAAATCTGTGCCTAGTCTGAGTCCAGTCACTGGACTTGGATACTTTTTTGAAATAAAAAATAGACTGGGGATGTAGCTTAGTGCAAAGGCCTTGGGCTACCACCACAGAAATAATAAGATTGACAGAGAGGCAACATAAACGCACACAAAAATACTTACTTCAAGGAGAAAAATATAAAATACAAAGGTCTTACCTCAAAATTTTCACTAACTTCTTGCATCATCTTCAACTTTGTTTCATCAGCTGTAAATGATACAACAAACCATCAGGTAACTGATATTATGTTAAAGAAGTTCCTAATATTCCTGGGTTTAATATTTAGGAGAAGCAATCAGATCTTATCAGTTTGACTGTCATGGCCCAACATAAGGCACATAGCTAGTTCCCTACAACCAGTCATACACATGCATACTCCCACACACGTGTGCATGCACAGACAAGAACACAGACACACAGACACACACTCATGCCTTTTTCGGGCTCCAGCCAGTATTGGTCATCATTTTGCTGCTCCACAAGGTAAAGGAAATAAACAAAAAAAAGAAAAAAAACAAGGATAAAAGCTAAAGCTGCTGTTTATCTCAGTGTGCCCTTCATTTGAACTGAGATCATGAATCATGTTAATGCATCTCAAGGTCAACTCACGGGTGTTCACATCTGTGAGAGCTGCCACAAACTGGAGGTACTTTTTCATCAGAGTGGTTTGGTCAACCACTGTGGCCCCCTGTGTTGCAACAAATGCCATTTTTCTTTTGAGCTAGCTTCTTTTTTAAAAGAAAACCACTAGGTCCATGAGTCAATCCAGCCTGTGAAAAGAAGAGTTAGCAAATTTACCAAGGATACCAGCTTACAAACTATGTAAGAAAACCTCACAGAATTGCCTGTATTAGTACTCTTGTATTAATCTAGCATATAACACTATTCTCTTTTCCCCCTCAATACTGGAAACTGAACGCAGGGCCTTCGCATTGAGCTACATCCCTGGCCCTTTATTTGTTACTTTTTTTTACTTATTACTGTGGTATTAAGGATCACACCCAAAGCCTTCACACTAAGCTTCATCCCCAGTCCATATTTTATTTTTTATTTTGAGACTAGGTGGTTGTTAAACTGCCCAGGACAGTCTCAAACTACAGATCCTCCTGCCTCGGCCTCCTAAAGTGCTGGGAGTATAGGCGCATATCACAATACCTGGTTTCTCTGCGCTTTTCTGAATATATAGAATCTACACAAATCCATTTTGTCCAAACACGGTTTCTAGATACAGATTTTCTTTCCTACCGTATTTCCCTTTTTCCCTGAGCTAGGAGTTGGCAAACATTTTCTGTAAAGAGCCAGACAGTAAATATTTTGGACTCTGCATCCATGCAGTCTCTGTTGAAACTACTCAGCTCCACTGTAGCCAGCAAGGAGTCACAGACAACAAATAAATGAACATGGTTGTGTTCCACCAAAATTTTATTTACAGATGCTAAAATCTGAATTTCATATAATCCATACCATGCTTCCTTTGTTGTTTTTGAATATCCACTTAAAAATACAAAAAACTTGCTGGGCATGGTGGCATACACCTATAATCCCAGTACTTGGTGAGGCTGAGGCAGAGGATCTCAAGTTTGAGCCCAGCCTGGGCTAGTCGGCAACTTAGCAAGACTCTTGTCTCAAAATAAAAATTAAATGACAATACACAGTATCCAGTACCCATAGGTACATGAGGCTTTTGGGGGACACTCCAATCCCAAACCACAACAGCAAGACTGTCTCAAAATAAAAAAGTAAATGCTGGTGTCATGGCAAATGCCTGTAATCCCAACACTCGGGGAAGAGAGGCAGGAGGACTGCTGTGAGTTTGAGCACAGTAAGTTCAGGACTAGCCTGGTCTGCATAGTGAGTTGAGGACTGGCCTGGACTATAGAGACACTGTCTCAAAAATAAATAAATAAATAAGGGGCTGGGGATGTAGCTCAGCGGTAAGGCCTAGCTTCAAGTCCCTGTATAGGAAAAAAAAAAAAAATATATATATATATAGTATATACGTGCATATGTGTGTGTGTGTGTGTATATACCATTCTTAAAGCTGGGAGTGTAGCTCATTGATAGAGCATTTCCCTAGGATGTATGAGGCCCTGGGTTCAATCCCAAGCACAAACACACACACACAATATATATATATATATATATATATATATATATATATATATATATATATATGGCTGGGAGCATATCCCAGTGGTTAGAGCAATTGCCTCCTGTGCTCAAGGCTCTGGGTTCCTCCCCAGCACCACTCAAGTTAGCCAGCCTGGGTGACACACACTTGTTACGCCAACACTCGGGAGGCTGAGAAGTATAAGGAATACCATGAGTTGGAGGGCACCCTGGGCTACACAGTGAGTTCAGAGCCTGCTAGACTACAGAGCGAGACTGTTTCGAAAATAAACTTTTAATTAATTAACAAAATAACTGTTCTTGGTTGACAAGCTAAGGACAGGGAGCAGGCTGAATCTGGGGTGCCAACGGTTTGAAAATCCCTACCCACAGCGACTGATCGTCAACAGCCACACTCTGAGAACAGCTGCACCCAAACTACACACAGACGGAGACTTGGTTCCTACTTGAAGGGACGCCACCACCGCGTCCGCAGGAGCTGGTGACATGCCCTTTACCCATCCTCCTTCCATACTTTCGCTCCACATTAAAAGGTGGTTTGGGGTTTGGCTGCTTTCTAACCTTTCTGCGGGCCTTTTCATTCAATGTGCTGCCCTAGCGGACACACTCTCTTGCAGGGGTCATCGTCGGGGGACAACGCCATCAGAGAGCTCCATCCAGCTGTTCTCAGAGACAGCCAAGAACACTTCCAGAGGATGCCCACGTCTGTCCCCGAAAAGCCCACCCACGCGCCCACGCATTTCCACCCTCAGGGCCGGAAGTCACTCAGGACCCCAAAGCCAGGGGCTCCTTGGGAAGTCCTCTCACTCCGAACACGGACAACCTACGTTCCTACCCCTACCCCCGGGACCGAAGACTCAGCGCCACGGCGTCTCCCGGCCTCGGAATCCCCCCAGCGCCGCCCAAACTTTTTAAAGGCTCGCCGCAGCCGAGGTCGCCCACTCCGCCCCGTCTCGCGGCCGACCCCAGCCCTCAGGAGAAGCCCGGCCCTGTTTCCCGCCGGCTCGGGCGACGGGACTCGTCTCCCTCGGGCCGGCGACTGGAAAACGGCCTGCAGCCCCCGGAGGCCGAGGGTCCGGGCCCAGGAGCCCCCGCATCCCGCGTCCGGGTCGGGGGAAGCGGAGGGCCGACGTCGCGCCCGTGCCCGGGCCAACGGCCCCGCCCCGGCCCCGCCAAGTCGGGCGCGGTGGGACCCGCGAGGGTGCCGTCCCCGCGATACCTCCACTCCCCGCGTCGGGCGCGGCCACCGAGGCCGGGATGGCGGCGGGAGGGGTGCCTTATGGGGACGAGACCCCAACCCCTCAAGCGACCACTCCGGCTCCAAACGGCCCCCGGCGCTCTCCTTTGGTCGCGGTCCCGGGATGCTCCGCGACCGCCGCCTAGGCCGAGCTACGGAAAGCGCCGAGGGCCAATCCGCGCGCCGCGCGCCTGCGTCGCCTGCGTCGCCTGCGTCGCCCGCGCCGCCCGCGCCGCCCGCGTCCCCCGCGTCCCCCGCGCCGCCCGCGCCGGCGCCCGCGGCCCGGGGGTCGCCTCCTCAAGCACCCTCTCCTGGGTAGGCGCCCGTGGGGTTCTGGGAGCCTGGGCAGCCCGGAGGCCCCGTCCGAGGAGCCGGCGCGCCGCAGACACCTTCCCAGGCCCGGGCATACGGGCACCCCACCCGCCCGCCTGCACCTACCCGGACCCCGGCGGCGGGCCTCCGCACCGGCCTGCTCCTCCGACGAAACCCCGCCACCGCGCCGCCGCCCTCCGCCGCGCGCAGCCCCTCCTCCTTTTAAAGCGGCCGCGCCCGCCCAGCGAGAACGAGGCCACGGCGCGCCGTCCCACGTGGGTGCGGCCAGGGCGGGTGTGGGCGGAGCGGGGCGTGTGCATGGGGGCGGGTCCCGGGACCTTTTAAACCGGCATCAGCGCGGGCACGACCAGGTGATTGCTGTTCTGGGTCCTCTGAGATGAGACTCGAAAGCTGGTGTTATATTTGCAGCAGCCGGGCGCTAGCTGCGGGGGACGGCAGTCACCCTGGGGTGCGGGCGTCGATCGCCCCCGTCGTCCCCTGCTGGGCTGCGCGTGGCTGGCAGGGCAGAGTCTCCCGGCCACATTCCCTCGCTGAGCTCCTTGAGGAGAAGCAGAAGAGGCTTTAGTAACAGATACGTGGAGATGCCCCCAGGAAAGAAAAGCCGCGGTGTCCTGAGCCCCGGGATCTGCCCAGCCTTGGGTCACCCTGACTCCGAACCGTGAAGTCCCTCTTTCTGTCCACTCCGGTAGCAGAACTGGAAAGAGAGAGGCCTTGGGCCACGCGAGAGCAATCACGAAACTGAGCGGGGAACGAAAAGGAAATGCCGAATGCCCGAGTGAGACGACGGCCTGGGCTGCGCGCTGAGAGGCGCCTCCAGGGCAACAGCACTGCCCGGCTGCACCCCCAGACTCCTTCCCCCAGCCCCGTTAGAGCCACTGGACCATGAGCTGGCTTGCTAACCCGTGGTTACCGATGTTTAGACGGGGAACGGGAAAATGAGGCCTAGAACACCGCCTGCAGGCTCTAGTTCACCTCCCACGTCACCACCCTCGCCACCCACCCCCCGCCGCACCCCCCGCCGCCGCACCATTAACCCACCAGAATATCTGTGGTCCCTTCCCGGACTTAACCACACATCGTAGCAAACAGAGCCTCAGCGAGGTCTGCTGGCCCTGGGGGAATGGTGCTCCATCCAAAACATCTTGTTGATGGTCACAAAACAAGTTATACCTGAAATCTTGGGACTGCAAATGGGTGTTTTTAGCACCACTTAAATGTCTTCCCTTGAAGACGCTTCCTGTTTACAAGTAAAATCTTGTATCCCCCAGAGAAAGAAGTCCGAAGTTGAGGAAAGGCTGAGGATGCCAGTTTGCTGACAGTTGCTTAACCTTGTTTGGGAAATCGAAAAGTGAGGTAGATTAATCTTTTTGTCACTGGATGGGATCTGAGAAATTTCCTGGAAGTGGAGGTGAGGACTCCAGTTTAGCCAGCAGAGTAGGTTTGGTTTGGTTTGGTTGGTTGGTGGTGGTAGTGGAGATGGAACCCAGGGCCCTCACCCTGAGCTTCATGCCCAGCTCATTGTTTATCTTTTATTTTGAGACAGGGTTTGGCCAAGGCACTAATTTGCCCAGACTGGGCTTGAACTTGTGATTCCCTGCCTCAGCCTTCCGGAATGTTTGGATTATAGGCTTATACCGCCACGCGTGTCTAGGGATTAGGTTCCTGACTGACATCACAGAAAAAAACTTCAGGCGTAGTGAGAGGCACAGAAAAAAAAATAATTTGGGGATGAGGGGAGACAGGATCTTGCTGTTTTTGCTCTGTAGTCCAAGCTGGTCCGTGTTAGACCTTAACATAGTCCAGAACTCACCGTTTAGCCCGGGCTAGCCTGGAACACACAGCAATCATTGAGCCTCAGCCTCCAGAGTGCTGGGATTGTAGGTGTACACCACCTCACCCAGTTTATGTGGTGCTGGGGAACTGAACCCAGAGCTCTGCACTTGCTAGGCAAGTGCTCTAACTGCTGAGCTATGCTCCCAACCCCCACAGAAAAATTTATCAGAGCCGAGTGAGGTAACACACGCATGCAATTTGTTACAGCCCACAGCCTGGGCAATTTGGCAATTCAGTGAGAACTTGTCTCAAAATAAAAAATACAATTGAGGGCTGGAATGTAACTCAGTGTGAAGACACTGGGTTCATTCCCCAGTGCCATAAAAAAAAAGTATTTATTTATTTATTTTTAGACAGTGTCTTGCTCTGTAGCCCAGGCTGGTCCTGAACTCACTATGTAGCCCAGGCTAGCTTTGGGCTCATGGCAATCCCGCCTCAGCCTCCTGAGTGCTGGGATTACAGGCATGTGCCACCACACCCAGTTTACGTGGTGCTGGGGAATCAAACTCAGGGCCTCACCACTGTCATTCCTTCAGCCCAATATTTTAATTTAAGTTTAAAAAGAGAGAGGGGCTGAAGGATAGCACAGCAGTTAAGCGCTTGCTCAAGAGGCTGAGATAGGAGGATTGCCATGAATTCGAGGCCAGCATGGGCTGCGTAGTGAGTTCAGGATCAACCTGGACTACATAATGAGATCCTGTGTCCAAAAAAAAAAAAAAAAAGGAATAAAGAAAGAAAGAATTGCACAGATAGGAGTGTGCCTCCTTGGAAAGTGAAATGCATTATTTTCTGGAGCTGGGAATATTTTTGTGGGTTTCTAGGGGTGGAAATCTATACAATTTGTGAATTTGTAGAATGGGTCAGTCGTGGTAGTACAGGCTTGTAATCTAGCACTCTGGGAGGCTGAAGCAGTAAGAGTGTATCCTTGTCAGCAAGAGACTGTCTCGAAACAAAAAATAAAGTGATCCAGAGATGTAACTCAGTGTGAAGGCTCTGGGTTCAATCCCCAATACCAGAAAAAGAAAAGTAAAATGTTTGGGTTCAAATTACAGGAGAAAAGTAAGGATCCAATTACAGGAGAAATGGAATGATTCATTTTATGGGGAAAAAAACAATTTATAGGAAAAAGTTGCAAGCTCAATATACTGAGTTTTGATTTTGTTTACATGTTTATGGTATTAAGGTTGAACCCAAAGCCTTCACACTGAACTGCATCCCCATTGTCTTAGTTAATTTTTCATTATTGGGGCTGGAGGAATGCCACAGTGTTTTGTTTTGTTGTGTTTTGTTTTGTTTTGTTTTGTTTTTCTTGCGACAAGGTCTCACTCTGTAGCCCAAGCTGGTCTTGAACTCACCACCATGGATCCCAGGCCAGACCTGGATTCACAGCAATCCTCCTGCCTCAGCTTCCCTAGTGCTGGGACCACAGGTGTGCACCATCATGCCCGATTTATATGGTGCTGGGGAATCAAACTCTGATACTTAGCATTTGACTTGGTATTCCCTAGGCAAATGCTTTAACCACAGAGCCATTCCTTCAACCCTAGCACAGCAGTTAAAGCACTTGCCTTACAAGCACAAGGCCCTGAGTTCAGTTCCACATAAAGCTGGATGTGGTGGCAAATGCCTATAATCCCAGCACTCGGGAGGCAGATTGCCCTGAGTCCAAGGCCAGCCTGGGCTATACCAATGAGTTCAGGACCAGACTGGGCTACAGAGCAAGACCCTGTCTCAAAAAGAAAAGAAACAAATTAAAATGTTTTACCTCACTATATAACTCAATACCCAACATCTACAATTTAGGGAGGAAAAGTTTATTTTAGCTCACAGTTTCAGAAGGTCACAGTCCACCATCCACTCAGAGGCAGCCAGCAGCAGCGGAGGGATAGTGTAGAGGTGGGGGGAGGGGCAGCTCCTCATAACATAGCAACCAGGAAGCCAGGACAAGTAAAGTCAAGTCCCGGAGGAAGTTCAGGTCCTTCCAGGTTCCATCCCAGTGATAGCCCCTTCTGGTTCCGGTCTCAGTGTTCCTCCCCTTCCAGATTTAAGCCCCCACACCTGTAATCCAACCCACACACCTGCAACCCACCTCTCCAGACCAGGCCCCTGTCTCCCAACAGCACATGGTTCCAAGACAATCCATCTCATCCAAATACATGAGAGTTTTGGGGGACATTCCAGATCCAAACCACAATACCCATTCCGTTTGTTTGTTTTCAGACAGAGTCTTGCTAAATAACTTAGTTGTCCAGGCTGGGCTCAAACTTGGAATCCCTCTTCCTCAGCCTCCCCAGGTACTGGGATTACAAGGTACATGCCGCCCATGTCTAGCTATTGCTAAGACTTAAAAATTGAGGGGTTTCCTGGAAGTGGCAAAAGGCACTGTAACCGCTGGTAACTCTGCATCCGGTAGTGTTTATGTTTTTGTATTTATCTGGTGCTGGGGATTGAACCCAGAGCCTTCTCACTGTGAGCTACATCTCCAGCCTATATTTATTGTTTATTTGAGACAGGGTCTTGCTAAGTTGCACAGGCTAGAGTTGAACTTGGGATCTTCCTGCCCCAGAATGCTATGATTACAAGCATGTGCCGCCACACCCAGCCCTGAAGACGTAGTTTTTCTTAGAAATATAATTTCAAAATGACAGTTCTTCTTGTCTCCTGTCTGCCTTCTAACCTCCCTCGTTTGATAAAATGATAAATTTGATAAAATTCAGCCTAACGGAATGTGATAAAGATTTTTCCCTTGGGCCTAGCCCAGACATGGGCAAAATCTCCACACCTCCCCTCAGCCTGAGTTCTGTCAAAGTTCTCATCGTGTTCACAATTTTTGTCCTTTTTTTGTCTATCTTCTGAATTACAGATTAGTAGCAATGTCACCTTTATCCCATTAGGTAAATTAGATCACAGCCCTTCCCTGCTGAAAGCCCTCCAGATACTTCTTGGCTCTCCTGCCGTTTGGTCCTGCTGACCCCGAAGCTAACACTGGTTTGCCCTGTCACAGTCCCATGGGCCTTGCTGGGCCTCCCACGCACCAAGGTTGTTCCTGCCTTTGGCTCTTTGTGGCAAATATGCCCCTCTGGAATTCCCTTCACCCAAAGGCACAAGCTGGCTCTCTATCATTCTTGCTGTACTTTGCTGAGTCCTTCCAAATGGACAAAAAAAAAAAAAAAATCCCTCCTACAGATAGAATGTCTTCTGTCATTGGTCACCAATGTATTCCCCTTGTCCATCAGGTGTCTTGTGGTGATTTGGGTCTGGAGTGTCTTCAGAAGTCTCTGATTTGTTTGTTTGTTTGTTTTGTTTTGTTTTTGTTTTTGTTTTTTGACACAGGGTCTTGCTCTGTGAGCCCAGGCTGTTCCTGAACTCACTGTGGAGCCCAGGCTGGCCTTGGACTCACGGCAGTCCTCCTGCCTCAGCCTCCCGAGTGCTGGGATTACAGGCGTGTGCCATCACACCCAGCTTATGTGGTACTGGGAATTGAACTTGAGTACTTAGCGCTTGACTTAGCATTTGCTAGGCAAGCACTTTACCCATAAAGCCAGTCCTCCTGCTCCAGCCTCCTGTATTTGGAGGGTGGTTGGGATTATGGGTGTGTGCCACCACACCACACCTGGCTGTAATGAAAGTTTTACAGCCCACAGCCTCTGATCTGTCCTGAGCCCCAGAGCCTTGCCTAGGGCTGCTGTCTTGAATGTTTGGCTCCCTGTGTCCCCCAGTAAGGCTGCCGTCTATGTCTGTTCTGATTAGGGCTCGCTTTGCCAGGGGAACGGATGTCCCACCTGTGTGTCACTGTGGAAAGTCACATGGTTGGTGTCAACCAAAGCAGCCAAAGCCATGTAGGAGGCACTCAGGAATGATTATGCAAATGATAATCCTGAGGTCCCATGCTGGAGTTTGAATCCAGGGCTTTCCACACTGATCTGCATCTCCTGTCCTTTAAAGTGAAGTTGTCCAGGTTTAGCTGGGCTGGGCTTGAACTTGTGATTCTCCTGCCTCAGCCTCCTGGGGGAATGGGAACACAGGCACGTGCTGCCATGCCTGGCTGCGCTTTTAACATTTTCTAAGGGAGCTGTGTTTCCCCTCATTCCCATGGTGGGGTGGGCATCCTCAAGGAGCCCACAGCTGACCAGGAGCCAGGGCCCATGCCCTCTGGATGCCTTGATGAGAACTCAGTGCGTCCTATAACAATGGTCCATTGTGCCTGCTACTTCGGAGGGACCGCGTAGAGCCAGAGCTGAGACCAGGATCCCAAGCTACACAGGTCCCGGCAGGTTTCACAGAGACTTGCTCTGCTCTGCACAAAAGCATCTGCTCAGGCCAGGGAGCAAATCTTTATTGCTCTGTTTGGCCCTTGTAAGGCCCCCAGTGACAACAAAGTCACCCTGAGCCTAGATATGTGCAGGATCCCGATTTTACTGCAGTTGCGAGGTGAGTCAGTCCTCTGGCAGGCCGGTGCACCCAGCGTTTCCCTCATAAGAAGCTGAAGGCCTGTCTAGGCCCTTTGCCCAGCACCTGGCATACCGCAGGACCTTTGTTGAATAAAGGTCGTGAGTTGGCTAACCCAGTGGTGCAGGCCTGTAATTCCATCACTCTAGGAGGCAGAGGCAGGAAGATCTCGAGGTGGATGGAGCCCAGCCCGAATAATTTAGCATCTTTCTCTCTCTCTCTTTCTCTCTCTCTCTCTCTCTCTCTCTCTCTCTCTCTCTCTGTCTCTCTCTCTCTCTCTGTCTCTCTGTCTCTGTGTCTCTGTCCCTCTCTCTCTCTCTCTCTCTCTCTCTCTCTCTCTCCCTTTCTCCCTCCCTCCCTCCTTCCTTTCCTCCTTCCCTTCCTCCCCCTCCGTTTTGAGACAGGGTCTTGCTCTGTAGTCCAGACTGGTCCTGAACTCACTATGGAGCCCAGGCTGTCCTCCAACACAAGGCAATCCACCTGCCTCGGCCTCCTGAGTGCTGGGAGACCCTTTGTCAAAACCAGAAATTAAAACGTTCTGGGGTGCAGCTCGGTGTGAAGGTTGTGGGCTCGATCCCTATTGCAGGAAGGGGAAAAAAAAAATCGCGATTGAGCGTGCGTGCGGCGGGAAGGCCCCTGGACCGGCCAAGCCGGCCGCGCGCGCCCCTGGGGACGCTGAGTCAGAGCTCGCGAGCGCGGACCCGGGAGCCGGGCGCGGGGCGGGCGCGTGGGCCGGGGAAGGGAGGGCTTCAGGGAGGCGGCGGGGCCGGAGAAGGGGGGCCGTGGGGAGGATCCGGGACGCGCGCGCCGGGAACGGGGCGGGGAGGGGGCGCGGCGCGGCTAGCGGGGCCGGGGTCGCGCAGCGGGCCGTGGGCGGCGGCGACGCGCAGCGACACAGTGTCCCCAGGCGAGAGCGAGCGAGCGAGCGAGCGCGGCGCCCGCACCGCCCGCACCGCCCGCACCGCCGCGCCGCGCGCCGGAGCCGCAGCTGCCCAGCTCCAGCCCGCGCCGCCCGCGCCATGGCCCCGGTCTCCTGCTCTCGCCTCCGCGGCCTCCTCTGGCTCGCCTGCCTTCTGCCCTTCGCCCCCGCGAGGGCGGACGCAGGTAAGGCGAGCCGGCGACCCGGAGCCCGCGCCGTGCGCCCCGCGCGCTCCTGCCCCCCCCCCTCGCGCCCCCAGTCGCGGCCCTTCCCGGGGGTCTCCTCCGTCCCCTCGGGTCGGCCCTGCCCTGGGAGGCGCGACCTGCCCGACGCCTAGGCACCTGGCTCCGCCGGGACGCGGGGAGAAGGCGGCCAGGGTGGGCCGGGGACGGTCCCGGCGCCAGCGTAACGCCCCTTCCCCCGGGAGCAGGGATCGGTTACCCCGGGGTGGCGTGGTGGCCTGAAGATGTCGCCTCATCGGGGGAGAGCCTTCCATTCTGCCTGCGTTGGCTTGAGGGAGGGGGTGGGGGCCAGCCAGTCTGCCATCTTTTCTCTGGGAAAAATTTCCAAAATGGACCCGAGCGGACAAGGTTTTCCGGGGCCTCCCTCTGGAAGGCCAGCACCAAGCTTTCTGACACAATTTTGGGACGCAGATTGGAGAGATGTCAGGGACAGGCAGGTGTGGGCAGGTATGGGGAGAAGAGTATCCACCATTTTGACATCATTCACGTACCACCCCGCCCCCCCATAAAAGAACAGTCGAGAAAAGAAGCGATCTGACGCAAATGTATGAAAGGAAAGCCACAGGGTGAAGAAAATGTCCGCATTTTAGGTATGAATTTGGGTAATTTTGTGGGAATTGTGTCTGGTCAGGATCACCTGTTACCTTCTCGGAAATTTCAGATAGCCCCTTAGAGTGACATGTGTCTAGAAATTATCAGTGGGTGCTAAAATTGCGCGCGCGGGCGCGCGCGTGCACACACACACACACACACACACACACGCAGATAGGAAACAATGCTCCCACCCTTGACAATGTCAGAATTGCTGTAGCCGAGACTGGGTTGGGGAACTTACTCCTCCTTGGTTGAACGAGAAAAATGGAGGCTCAGAGCCTTCTTCACACTTCCAGAGGTCAAGGTCACCCCGCAGGGCTGTGTCCTGCACCAGAGACCCGCAAGTGAGGATGCTGAGCCGTGGGCGAACCCCAGGCTGTTATCCACTTGTTACAGGTCTCCTAGGCAACGGCTTGGGGCTGTCTGACAGCGCCGTGTGAAGACTGGCGCAGCTTTTTCTAGAATGTTCGGGGCCCCTTCTACTGTGGAGTGAACATATGCGCTTGCTTGGAACCAGAGTCCTGGGGCCATGGTGGGTGACTGCTGCCTCTAGGGCCAGGCTTCAGGGCCACCCTTCCCTTTTTGCTGTGGCCCCTTTCGTGCTGGGGCACTTGGTGACGCCCATGGAGCCCTTTCCCAGATCTCCTGCCTTGTTGGCGTTGTACTCCTCGGTCCTGTCACCTGGACTCCCGAAGCTGGAAATATGGCGTTGGTTGGGTTGAACAGCACCCTTCAGCCACACTTGGCAAGGCCCTTATGGTCCGTTTCAGCCTGATGCCCTGGACAGCTCCACAAGCCTCAATAGCATCCTCCAAGGGCCACCAGAACACCTGCCTTCCCAAATCCCACCTGAGGAGATGGGACAGGCAGGAGGCTCCCATGAGCTGGGCCGGGGTTTGTGCAGTGCCTGCGGCGGCCATAGCTCCTCCTCACCGCCCCCTCCCAGCTTCTCCTTCCCCCCGCCAGCCAGCTGCCCCCCCCCATTCATTCCCCTGGCAACGGATCTGCGTGGTGCTGACATGCGCCCATCTTACTGCAGATGCTGGGTGGCCATTAGCATGCAGCCGAATGTCCCTGCCACCTGTCAGCCTCGCTCTGGCCCCTGGGGGAACACAGCAGCCGGAGTGAGAAGGCAGGAGAGGGACTCTCATCGAGGCGCTCCTCTGTGCATCACCATACCCAGCTGGCTTATGTGGCACCAGGGAATTGAACTCAGGGCCTTGTGCTTGCTAAATGAGCACTTTAGCTGCTGTGCTATTCCTCCAGCCCCCAACCCGGGGACTTCCCACTGACCTGTATCTCCAAGCCCTTTTAATTTGAAGTGGGATCTTACAAAGTCCCCCAGGTTGCCCAGGCTGGCCTTGAGCTTGCAATTCCCTTTGCCTCAGCCTCCCAGAGTGCTGGGGCTTTGTGTGAGCTACCAGGCCTGGCTGGGGGGTGATTCTTGGGGCACTGCACGCATGGAGAGTAAGAGACGAATTCTGGCCACTACTGGCCAGAAGACAGTTGCTCAAAGACAGAAGCAGTCTGTGTGTGCCCTGAGAATGGCCACTAAGTACTCATGTCTATTAAGTACTTGCAGTGGTGATTGAGAAACTCCATTTCTAATTTTACTGAAGCAATTAAGGTTCAAACTTAATTATGTGTGGTTGGTAACCGCCATCTTGCGGAGTGCAGGGCTAGAGCTCAGGCCGTGGGTCTGCCACTGGCGCTCCTTGGTGTGAATGGGGCAGGGAGGGCGGGTTTAGGTGCAGTGGGCACAGGGAGGCTCGCAGCCTCTGCATCTGCCTTGTCCCCAGACATGTGCAGCAGCCTGCCCTGGCACTGCTCCCCCAGACCCCAACCGGCCCTGCCGTCACACACTCAGAAATCTCCCCGCAGATTACACACGTAGGCATGCAGTCATACGGTTCCCGGCTGTTTGCGTTAGGTAACACCTGCCTGAGAGATTAGCATGCAGATATTGACATGGGTATCCGTGCACCCGTGCACAAGCTTTTGATCTGTTTCCTGGGAAAATAAAAGAATTCAAAATGGTGTGCGAGTGTACAATTATGACTAGAGACTGCACGCAGAAGAGACTCGAAGACGACAATCCGATGACAAGTGCACACACACACACACACACACACACACACACACACAGAGGAAATGATGTTTCCATCCTTGAAAATGTCAAAATTGCTGTACCCGAGACCAGACACTCCCAGTCTTTGTGCGTTTATATTACTTTTATGATGGAGACAAACTTTATTTCAAAAGTCTTAACGTGTTGGTTGGACATGGTGACGCAGACCCATAATCCCAGGACCCTGGGAGTTTGAGGCAGGAGGATTGCTACAATGGAGTCCAGCCTGGACAGCCTAGTGTCTCAAAAAAGGTGTGGGCGGGTCGGAGAGGCTAGAGATGTAGCTCAATGCAAACGACTGAGTTTAATCTCCAGTCTGAAAAAAAAAAATCAGTAGCCATGGACGGTGGGATCATCCGGAACCACTCTACAAAGATGGAGGGAGTGAATGTGGTAAGGAAGGGCCCAGAGAGGATAACAGTGGCTGCTGTCAACTAGTTCAGCTTTGAGTAAAATATTTTTTAAAAATTTGGTGCTCTTGGGGCCTTATTTATATTTACTTTTTGAAATAACTCTCATCCTGCCATCCAGGCTGGTTCTGAACTCAGTATGCAGCCCAAGCTGGCCTCAAATTCACACTAATCCTCTTGTCTCAGCCTCCCGAGTGCTGGGATGACAAGTATGTACCACCACACCCTGCTAGTGGTCTTGGGGCTTTTTTTACTGAGCTACATCCTTAGCTATCTATGTACATATGTATAAAATTTTGAGACAAGGTCTTGTGAAGTTGCTAAATTGCCCAGGCTGGGTTCTCTCTGGACCTTCTCCTGCCTCAGCCTCCCAGAGGGTTGGGATTACAGATGTGTCAGGCAATATTTAAAATGTTGTATACTTTTTTCTATTTTCAGATTTTCTGCAGTTAGTCTCCCTTCAGTGTGGTGGTGCAGAGGGTGTTATATAAAGGCCCCAGCCAGGCCTCTACCCCACCTGTTCATGCCCTTGTCCCCAGCCAGAACCTATACAGCAGTGTTTGGGTTCCTTGTAGGAGCTACACTGGAGGTATTTCAGGTCAAGGTTTTCAAGAGGCTGTCCCTGCTGGCACATTCCATCCAGCGGTGCTGACCATTAGCCACAGGTAGCTGGTGAATGCTGAGAAACTGGGCATTCAGTTTTGTTTTATTCTGTTGGCAAATAGCCACAGGCTAGTGGCCACCATGTCCGAAGACACGGATCTGGAACGCACCCCTTGAGATGTAGATGTGAGCTCAGGGGAGAAGGGCTTGTCCCTGGGCTCGAGGGCACCAACCCCACCAAGGCGTTTGGGCTCCAGCAGAGTTGAGGGCGGAACAAACCTTATTTTAAAAAATCTTGAAATGAGTCAGAAGCAGAAGGTGAAATATCAAATGGTTTCTCTGATATGAGAGTCCCAGAGCACAATTGTCTCATGGAACTTAATGTGGAAAATAATGGGAACTGGGGGACAGGTGAAACAATCTTGAAACAATCTTGTTTCTGGGCTCCTAGGCCTGTATGAGCTCAGTATTACCACCGACGGCCCTGCCACCACCGGAGCAGAGGTGGCTGTCTCAGCCAGCCTGGTGTCCAAGGACAATGGCAGCCTGGCCCAGCCCCCCGACACCCACTTCTACCGTTTCCACTGGATCCACACCCCACTGATGCTCACCGGCAAGACAGAGAAGGACCTCAGCTCCACCATCCGCTTGGTGGGTGACGTGCCCGGGGACTTCTCAGTCTCCGCCTGGGTTACTGCTGTGGACTGCTGGATGTGCCAGCCGGTGGCCAGGAGCTCCATCGTCCTCCCCATCACAGGTGAGCCTCCTAACTGTTTGCTGGTTTGGTGCAGGGAGAAACATCCAGCCACATTAGTAGGTGCAGAAGTGCCCACTCTGTCCACAGGCTCCTCCTCTGCTGTCTGTTGAGTTAAAAAGGATCGGAAAATGGTATTACTAGCTGCTGGCACTGTTGTGCCAGAATACACAGTTAAAAATGCATGTGTTGCTGCCAGAGATAAACATTACTGTGGTGTTAGGAGAGCAGCTGGCTAGTGTGTATTGATGGTTATACATTAAGTCTAGCCTTTGGCCCAATCATTTGTTCACTGATTTTTTTTTTTTTAATTTTGCAGCAGTACTGGGGATTGAACATGGTTGGCTACCTCTCCACCACTGGGCTGCACCCCCACTATGGTTTACTGATTCTCCATCATCTTCTCCCAGATCTCTCTCTCTTTCTCTCTCTAATTTTTCTCTCGGTCCAAGAGTTTCATGTCCTATTACCCTTTCAGAGCTTATTATTTAATAACATGTTTATCTTTAGGAAGTGACTATCCATTTGGGCAATGCTTTCTGCATGAAGATGTTCCTTGCAATGATGTCTATAATAACAAAAGAAGATATAAACAAGATAAAGTATGCAGCCACTCCTGATTTGGTTAAATACATTGAGCTAATTTGCATACCTAATAATAATGACCTTTGCGGTAAGTTTGCAATGTCATGGGTAAATACTCACGCTTGTAGAATTAGATCTAAAACAAGCAAAGCATGTAATTGTACAAATAACCTCTCAAGCTGTGTTTTATACATTCAAACAGTAAAAACACCCAAACACATAAATACTTCATAATCCTTCCAAATGTAAGCATTGGTAATATTCAGATAATAGGTGGTTTGTCCTCTTCTTATTTTGCTATTTTTTTTCCAAATGAAATCTATAGAGCACACCTTGCTTTCTGCTTTTATGGTGAAAACAAACAAAAAGCATTTAGCCAGGTGTGGTGATTTCTGCCTATAATCCTAGCACTCTGGGAGGTTTGAGGCAGGAGGATGTCAAGTTCAAGCCCAGCCTGTGCAAGTTAGTGATGTAGCATCCTCAAAAAAATAAAATAAAATAAATAAAAAATAAAAACCCAAAAAGGACCAAGGGTGTAGCTCAGTGTGAAAGCCCTGGACTCAATCCCAAATACTGGGGAAAAAATAAATATCAGCGTTTCATTTTGTTGGTGTTTTTTTCTTTAGAGAATGGGATTGGGGCTGTGGCCTGACCCATCCCAGCACACTGGGACTAGAGATGCAATAAGGAGACCTGTGAATTTTCTTAGGCTTAGCTAAGATGACGAAATCCAATCATCTGTCATCATCTATGGGAGGATTTGTCCTGGGATCGCTATGGCTACCAAAATCCATGGGTGCTCAAGTCCCTTCTGGAAAATAGTGCAGTATTTGCGCACAACTCACACATCGCCTTCTGTAAACTTTAATCTCTAGATGACTTATAACACCTGATAGAGAGACGAGAAGCCTAGCTCCGTGGTTAAAACACTTGTCTGACAGAGACAAGCCTGTGGAAGCTGCAGGAATGGCTCAGCGGTCAAAGCACTTGCCTAGCAAGTGCTAAGTCAGGCACTAAGTACCCAAGTTTGATTCCCCAGCACAACATAAACCGGGCATGGTGGCACGTACCTGTAATCCCAGCACTTGGGAGATTGAGGCAAGAGGATTGCCATGAGTCCAAGGCCAGCCTGGGCTCCATAGTGAGTTCAGGACCAGCCTGGACTACAGAGCGAGACCCTGTCTCAAAACAAAACAAAACAAGGCTGTGAGTTTGATTCCCCAGGACCACATAGACTGGACATGGTGCACGCTTGTAGTCCCAGGACTTGGGGTACTGAGGCAGGAGGATTGCAGTGAGTTCAAGGCCAGCCTGAGCTGCACAGTGAGCTCAGGACCAGCTCTGGACTCCAGAGCGGAGACCTTGTCTCAAAAAAAACTAAAAAACAAAAACAAAAAACAACATAAAAAACCTGGTAACAATGTAAATACTATACTCTTTTTTCTTAAAAAAAAGTTCTATATGTGTTCAGAATGGAGATAGTCTTTTTCAAGTGCTTTCTATACACCGTTGCTTACATCTATGAGTGCAAAACTCATGGATATAGAAAGCTGGCTGGATTTCCCGGATGTTCTTCTCAAAGCCTGTGCGTTTGCTTCTGCCCTTGGGTGTCTTTTGTGCCAGAAGTCCAGGGCTCTGGTGAAGGGGTCAAGAGTAGGTGCAACGCATGGGACATAGACTGAGATGTCGCCGGTACCTAGCTGGCAAGGGGTCACCTCAAAGGCCTCTGTATTCAGGGACCTACAGAGTCCCTTTCTCCTGCCCAGTTCTGACATGCGGAAGACTGAATCCGAAAGCAGCTTGCTAGCTGCCCATGGTGTCAGACCCAATCTCCTCCTCCCAGGCACCTTGTGGGCTCACTGTTGCTTCATCTTTCCCAGAGCTCCTTGTGGGAAACCTCATAGTCTCCCAGAACACCTCCCTGCCTTGGCCCAGCTCCTACCTCACCAACACAGCCATGAAGGTTTTCTTCCTCATCCACGACCCGAGCAACTTCTTCAAGACGGCCTCCTTCCTCTACAGCTGGGACTTTGGAGACGGGTATGTCCTTACTCCCACTGGATGCCCCAAAGTCGTGGCTGGTAGCTGGGGCTGCTGTCCCACACGACCAGAGTGCTCCATCCTTTCCCACCAGCTATTCCTCAAATACTTTTGCCTGTATTAGGCCCCAGGGGTCCCGAGGGCCAGTAGAAAAGACCACCAGTGGTTAGCCCATCCCTATAAAGCCCTTTAGGGATAGTCAAGGTCAGTGGCTTTTCCCTCTTTTGACTTTGAAGGGCACCTAGTCTTAACAGGATCAGTTTGATATATGTTAAAAAGAGTCAGGTCAAAATCTACCCTTGGAATTTAAGAGCCTCAAGAGGCTGGGGATGTAGCTCTCTGCAATATCTAGTGTGCTAGGGAGCCCTGGTTTCATCACTAGCACTCTAAAAAGAGAGAGAGAGAGAAATATATATTAAAGAAGATCTCATTAGGATAATCACCCAGAAAGATGGAAACAAGAAAAAAACAGTTATCAAAGAAGATTTTAATATTCTACACTCAGATTTTGATCCTTTAAAGAAGTCTAAAGTAACACAGAGGGTTTTTGCAGCATAGCTTGATTGAAAAAATGTTTCTGTATATTGGTGTGTGTGTGTGTGTGTGTGTGTGTGTGTGTGTGTGTGTGTGTGTGTGTGTGTGTGTGTGTGTGTGTTCTCTTGAGCCTAAAAACAAAATAGTGCATAAGTATTTAGAAAAAAAAGAAATGAAAATTCATCCTTTAGAACTTAAAAATGTCAGAATATCTCAGAGAATGTATAAACTTCATATTCAGATCATGATGCAGACCAAAAATTCATTTTAAAAAAAGCTGTCATATATCTAAGGGGCAGAGAGAGTTTCAGGCCAACTTGAAAGTTAGCCAGCTTGGAAATTGGAATGATTCCCCAGGCTGCCTCACTTCTGACACCAGCCGTGAGAGCTGGACCATTTGCTGAACTAGAGAGGGTACAGTCCCCCCTCAGACGCCATTACCTCCGCAGTAGTTGGATCTGGAATGTCCTTCAGAAACTCAGGTTGTGTTCCCCAATGTGGTGTTGTTAGGAGGTGGCAGAACCTTTAAGAGGTGGGCCTAGTGGTGGGAGGTCTTAGATAACCAGGGCCTTGCCCTCCAATCTCTCTGTGGCACCCCTTCATGAGGTGAGTGGGCCTTCCCTACCGTGTGCTCCGCTGTGATGGACTGGGCCTCCACTGGCCCTAAGCTACAGGGCCAAAACTGTGAGCCGAAATAAACCTTTTCTCTTCTAAGCTTATAATCTAGAGTATCTGTTACAGTATTAACACAGACCTTCCTTGGCCTTAGTTTAATTATCTGTGAAATGGGCCAGCTGACCTCAAGATCTAGGTGGCCCTGGAGGGAGATAGCTGCCGTAATGACAGGTGGGCTCCCTGGTAGCTGCGTGTCACCATGCGGCCACTCATTACTCTAACAAGTTCCTCGGGTCACTGCTGAGTTACAGGAAGGGGAAACAGCCTGTCACTTGCGTCTTCCTTGTCACCTTGCAGGACCCAGATGGTGACAGAAGACTCTGTGGTCTACTATAACTATTCACGTATCGGAGCCTACACCGTGAGGCTCAGGGTCGTGGCTGAGTGGGAGCAGACAAAGGCGGACGCCACCAAGGGCATCGTGCAGAAGACTGGGGACTTCTCTACCGCGCTCAAGCTGCAGGGTGGGTCTTCTGTGAAGGGGACACAGGCAGAGCATCCAGGTCCCCAGGAGGCCTTCCAGAGCACAGTGGCTCTGGCTGGTATGGGGCGGAACTGGGATGCATGCTCCCTTTTCACGGCCCTCCCCTCCCACTGCTGTCCCTGCTTCAGAGGAGGCCGCGAAGGCCACACATGGGACACATGGCCTTTGCCCTGGCCCACCTGCCCCCAGGGCCTGAACAGGACCAGACACCTTCAGGCACCGCTTGATCCTTGCTGTTCCCATTGCCTCAGGTCGAGTCTCACCCTTGGGGTGGGAGACCTCAGTCTGCTGCACAGTGAGTGCATGCCCAGGCCTGTCTCTCCCTGGCTTTGAGCACGTGTGGGACGTGCTCGGTTCTTGCTAGTGGGGGCCCTTTCCCCATGTATGGGCAATGGCTTGGTGACCGTGAGCAAGAGAAGTGGCCTTTGCTTGCCCCCTCAGCTTTCTCTCCACTGTCCCTGGCATCAGCTCCTGCCTGGGGAGGTACCTTGGGCCGGACCGGTGGCCCTCCCTCAGCAGAGGGACAGAAGAGAGGGCAGTGCAGTGGCCACGCAGCCCAGGGTCCTGCAGGTGCTGTGATAATGGCCTTCAGCTCCCAGGTCCAGTGGCACCCTCTTTCCTCACAGAGACCCTGCGAGGCATCCAGGTGTTGGGGCCCACCCTGATTCGGACCTTCCAAAAGACAACGGTGACCCTGAACTTCCTGGGGAGGTGAGTGAATCCCAGCATGCATTGCAGGTGCCCCAAGGCCCTCTGCTCCAACAGGTGCTCCTGTACCCACTCTGGCCTGATGGGCTCATGGAAAGATGGTGCCACTCTGCCCCACTCAGGTCCAGTCTCAGCACCCAGGGAGTCAGGACAGGCCTTGTGGGGCTGTCTGCAGTATGGTATCAGAAGGGCATGGAGGAAAGTTGGTCCTGTGTCACACGCCTATAATCCCAGCGTTCTGGGAGGCTGAGGCAGGAGGATCGTAAGTTCGAGTCCAAAGTGGGCAACTTAGTGAGACCCTGTTTCCAAATCAAAAATAGAGAAATAAATAAAAAGCTAGAGATAAAGCTCAGTGCACAGGCCCTGGATTTGATCCAGTACTACTAAGAAAAAGAAAGAGGCACGGGAGATGTTTGTCCTGTTAATGGTTCTTTGGTTGACAAAGATCTGTCCTCACGGAGCTGACTTGGGCACAAGGACTGCTGTAGTAGCCGGAGGGAGGAGAGCGCAGGAGCCAGAGCCGCTGCTTCCCAGGGCTCTGTGCAGGGTGGGACACCTACAGGAACTGGAAGCAGATGAGTCCTAGGGCCATCTTGGGAGCAAGCCCGCTGGGTGGGACCTGGCAGGGCTCTTGGTGACCGTGGCCCGAGGCTGAGACTTTAGAAAGCAAAGAGACCTGGAGAGTCGCTGGGTGCCGAGCACACCTGACAAAGCCTTGGGGGGCTGCAGTCAGGGCACAGCCTCTGTGGGGCTCTTGGGCCCACACTCGGACACATCAGAGGAGCACAGGGCCAAGGCCAGACAGACAGTGAGCACAGGAAAGCCGGGGGTGGTGGTGTGTTCCTGTAATCCCCGCACTCTGGGAGGCTGAAGCAGGAAGGTAGTAGGTAGTAGGTAGTCCAGCCTGGGCAACTTAGTGACTTAGCAAGACCCTATCTCAATAAATAAATAAATGGGCTGAGATGTAGCTCAATGCAAAGGCCCTGGGTTCGGATCCCCAGTGCTGAAGAAGAAAGAAAAAGAAAAGAGAGAAAGAGGCTCAGAAAAATCGGAAGAACACCCACTGACCTAGAGGCTGGGGCTGAGGCCTGTAGAAGGGTGTGGCAGCCCTGGCCTTTGAGGGGCAGTGAGTCTGGGCTCTCGCTGCGGCCTGTGGCAGTGGGAACAGGAGCACCTGTGCAGCGCTCCTAGGACAGACCTGCGTCTCTCCGCTCCGGGCTAGTGCTGCGACCAGCAAGCGACTGCGATATCCTCTTGCTCCCTAATCCTGACTAATCTTAGAGCTGCTTCCCTGCTTCCCTTCCACGAGGCGGTCACTGGCTCCCTCACGCCATTGCGTTCTGCTCCCGTGATTCCACACCTCACCCCATGAGCCTTTGGCGTGCCACCTGCCTTTGTGTGCCGTTCTGTGCAGGTCTCCGTCTCGCTAGCCTAGGATGTTTTTGCGGTCCCCTGCCATCCCTTCTGCGCCATTGCAGCCTCTGGTGTAGAGGGTGTGGTGCAGGACCAGGATAGCTCGGTGTCCTGACCTGTCATAGACTCCAGAGTTCATGCTCACTTCAGCTTGGGTGCCTCTCTGCTCCTCCTTGAGCCCCTTCTGTCCCTTGCAGCCCTCCTCTGACCATGTGCTGGCGGCTCAAGCCTGAGTGCCTCCCCCTGGAGGAAGGAGAGTGCCACCCTGTGTCTTTGGCCAGTACTGCATACAACCTGACCCACACCTTCCGTGACCCTGGGGACTACTGCTTCTGCATCCGGGCTGATAACGTCATCAGCAAGACGCATCAGTACCACCGGGTCCAGGTGTGGCCTTCCAGTAAGTGATATCTCACCTCTGTGGCAGTGCCACATGTGCATCCAGAACCTGTCCACCCTGCCAGCAGACTCACTGTGCGCCTACGGGCCAGCCTTCCTGAGGTCATCAGCAACTGAACTCACAAATGTTAGAGCCGTGAGAATCCCATCTGACTCTAGCTACAGCTGCCATTACGGGGAACCAGGTGCCAGTACTGCCACCGCCACTAAACTCTACTGCCAGCACAGCAATCATTCAACTAACTTCTGACCAGCAACAAACACTACCACTAGCACAGCAATAGATCATACCAACTGCATACCACTGTCAGACTCTACCAGTACCGTCAGTAACCAGCTGCCAACTTCCTGTCAACTACCAAATTATACCATACCATAGCAATCAACTCTGCTAACATTGTCCCACTGCCAAACTCCATCAATGCCATCAGCAGCCGACCCTACCAACCTCATACCACCACCAAACTATTCATACCAGAGCATGCAACTCTACCAACCTCATACCACTACCAAACTCTGTTAATACCACAGAAACCAACTCTACCAGCCTATCGTCACCACCAAACTCTACCAATACTATAGCAACCAGCACTACCGAATTCATGCTACTACACTCTATCAATGCCATCAGCAGCCTACTCTGCCATCCTCACACCACTACCAAATTCCACCAGTACCATAGCAGCCAGCTCTGTGAACTTCATATTACCACCAAATTCTACCAACCTTGTAACACCAGTATCACCACCAACTCTAGAGAGTGACAACCAACTTAGGTACCACCATAACTTTACACCCTACCAACAATTCTTCTGGTGCCACCATCATCACCACCAACAAGTTGCCATGGTCTCTCTGTCCCCACCCACTTCTCTAGACTTGAGACTGGGATGGTGGATCCTGCAACCACACCCACCATCCCTAGTTCCACTGACAACCATTTGAACCAACATCATTGCTGCTGGGCCATCCCAATGTCACCAAAGCACCGTGATTTTCAACATCCTCTCCCACAGATCACCAACCAAACATGTCCCCAACACAAACACTCCTATACTAAATGAACCCTCACCATCAAGATATAACCTTTGTTGCACTTACGTCCCAGTACTGTCACTGCCACCCCAGTGCTGTTGCTACCACTAAAACCAGCATCCCCCAGGATCACTCTGCCTGGCTTCCAGGATGTGGTGTCTTCAGGGTGTATGTATGGTTCAGGCAGTGTGATGTGTGGTTGGGAACTTTGGGGGTCTCTGAAAGCACATGCCCACATAGAGAAGAAAGTTGGCTCCCAACTCATCAGGTATGGCCCTTCAGATGCCCTCTCTAGTCCTATGTTTCATGTTAAAAAGGGGAAACTAAGCCACAGGGAGGCAGCAAGACTCCTGGTCCAGTGTTCTTCCCAGGGAGTAAGGGTTCTTTGCTCTGGAGCTCATCTCAAACCTGCCTGCACCTGTAGGTTGGCCTTACAGGCATACCTGGCACTGGCACTGACCCTCCTGTCACTTTCTCTGTGCTTCACTCCAGGCCCTGGTGGGCCTTGTGGGTCCTCTCGGGCACTCACTCAGTACCACGTATCTAAGACTCCCTGAATTCTGTGGGGAAGATGGCAGTCCAGGTGGTCATGCCGGCTGTGTCCCCTTATCCTGGGAGACACCCTCATGGCAGAGGGTGAGGGAGGAGCAAGGGGGAGGCCAGCCTTCCTGGTCACCTGCCTTGTTTCAGGCACGGTTATGCACCCACCTCTGGCCCTGTCTGTCTTAGTTACTTTTTCATTGCTGTGACTCAATATGCTATATTCACAAAGTTAGGGGAGGAAAGGTTTATTTTCACTCAGTTTCAGAAGGTCACAGTCCACTCATGGGCAGCTGGCAACAGTGGAAATGCATGGCAGAGGCAGAGGTGGAGGCAGCTCCTCGACATTACAAACGAGAAGTCAAGTCAGGACAAGGTGAGACTAGTCCTCCAAGGAAGGCAGGAAGCAGCTTATATATTCTTCCAGGTCTCCTCCCAGTGATCAGCCCCTCCTGGATCCAGGTGTGGAAGGTGTGGTAAGCCCCCACCACACACCTATAATCCAATTTACATGCCTGTAATCCACCTCTCCAAACCAGGCCCCAATCTCCCAATAGCATGTAGTCCATAGACAATCTGTAACATTCAAATACATGAGACTTCTGGGGGACAGTCCAGATCCAAACCACAATACTGTCTGTGGCAACCATGCAGGTTAACAGGAGCACCTGGTAGCTTGGTCAGTGCCAGCACTGCCTAACCATGGATACTTGACTTTTCCCACTTTCATGCTGCTCCGGAATTGCTAGCTTGTGGGAAACTATGGCAAAGGTCACAGCACTGCCTAGGGGTGGGGCTGGAGCTCACAACATGTCTTCCTTTCCACAAAGCACATCACCCAAAAGAGCAAGGAGGAACTGGCACTTTTATAGCTCAGACTCCGGTGTCACACGACCATCACTTCTGCCACCTGCTGTAGGGTAGGGGCCAGCCACTGAGTCCAACCACAGTGCAGGGGTGGGGAATCCAGGTGCCCCTCTCAGAAGTTCATGTCAAGAGACTCATGGACGTATTTCAAAACCTCCACACAAGCTGAGCCTGGTGGAACAGGCCTGTAATCCCAGCACCCTGAGAGCCTGGGGCAGGAGAGCTGCAATTTCAAGCCCAGCATGGGCATCTTAGCAAGATGCTCTGTCGGAATAAAAAGAAGCTGGAGATGGAGCTCAGAGTGAAGGCCCAGGGTTCAACCCCAAGTACTGTTTGATCCTCAGTACCATGTGCGCCTATGTAATCCACATACCCCAGTTCAGCTTTTTTTTTTTTTTTTTTTTTTTTTTTTTTTTTTTGAGACAGGGTCTCACTCTGTAACCCAGGCTGGTCCTGAACTCACTATGGAGCCCACGCTGGCCTTGGACTCAAGGCAATCCTCCTGTCTCAGCCCCCTGAGTGCTGGGATTACAGGTGTGCGCTACCACACCCAGCTTATATGGTGCTGAGGAATTGAACTGGGATACTTAGTGCTTGATTTAGCACTTGCTAGGCAAGCACTTTAACTGCTGAGCCATTTCTCCAGCCCCCAATTCAGTTTTTCTAAAGTCCTAGATATGCTGTTGGGGTTGCCCAGTAGGGATACATGTACGTCAAAGAGAAGAAAGGCCACTGAGAGGGTGACTGTCCTCCCCCACTGTACTGCCTACCTGAGAGGCAGCATTTCAGCACCAGTTACTCAGACCTGTAACTGCTCCTGTCATTCTCAGACTTCCAGCCGGCTATCTTTGCATTCCCGTGCGCTACGCTCATCACCATGATGCTGGCGTTCATCATGTACATGACCCTGAGGAATGCCACTCAGCAGAAGGACATGGTGGAGGTGGGTGTCTATTGGCTGAGGGTGGAAGCTGGGCCAAGATGCCTGCAGGGGATCCTGGTGTTTGGGATGATGTACCAAAGATTATATCTGAGGACTGGGTAGAGATGTCAGCTGCGTGTCCCCATCTGAGTTACTGCCTGTGTTTGTTCCTGGCATCTATATAATGACTGGTGGACATTTCCATGCACTGCCCCTAGGGCTGCTGAGCTCGTAAGGCCACTGTCTGGGGTTCCCAGTGGGCGGTTATTGACCCATGGGGTTTTGCTCAGTATAGGTGGCTGATTTTGACTTTTCCCCCATGTCTGGCAAGAACCCAGAGCCACCCTCTGGGGTCAGGTGCTGCTGCCAGCTGTGCTGTGGGCCCTTCTTGCTCGAGACTCCATCTGAGTACCTGGAGATCGTCCGAGAGAACCACGGGCTGCTCCCACCCATCTACAAATCTGTCAAAACGTACACCGTGTGAGCACCCCTGCCTCCCCCTATACCCGTCTGTGCTCATTGCCGCCAGCGGGGCATTCTAGGAAGGGTGGTGTGTGCTCCTGGGCAGGAAGGGTGTATGTGGCCATTTACCCATGCTGGCCTTCAATCTGTACAGTCCAGCCACTGCCACAAGCCCCTTGCAGCCGCATCCCTTGCTGTCCATCCATCTGTACAGTCCAGCCACTGTGGTGAGCCTCTCTTGGTCACCCCTGCCCCAGCCTGTGACAAACAGGACTCTGACACTTGGTGTGTTCCCTTGGGACTCTCCCAGGTGGTCCTGACTTCCCCTTACCCATACCTGTCCCATTGGCACCTCTGCCACCTGTTGGGGGCACATACTTCTGTCCTCTGGGGGAACAGCCCTGTGTACACTAGAGGTCTAGGAAGGAATCGCAGATGGTCCAGGGTGGACACAGTTAAAGGTCACACACATGGATGGGCACACTTGCAGAGAGGAGTGCACCCACACATGCAGAAATACATGCATGCTGGGTGGGCATCTCCAAGTTCGTTCTGGACCTTTGTTGCTGGAATGTACTTGAACTAGAGTGCAAGTGAAATTTGATCCCTCCCCCTACTCCATCCCAGCAGGCCCTGGACCTGGCCTCTCCTTTGTCCTTTGTCCCTGCCACTTTCTCTGTCTGTTGTGAGGCCACCCTGGCCTCTCCTGCTTGTTGTGAGGTGGACCTGTGAGTGCAGCTTTAGAAACTCAGCGTCTTTTATCGAAACCTGTAAGTATGACACAGCATCCGCTGCTGCCAAAAGAAAGTTTGAACCCGCGGGAACGCGGGCTCCTTGTGTGTGTTGATGGTGAGGTTCGTCGACTGCCCAGCAGCTCCCAGGTGACCTTGGGAAGGAAGAAGTGGATGGATCAGAGCCAGAACAGAGAACTCGGTCCTTCCTGTCCCCTCCAGCCCAATGATGGGGGAGGCATGACAGGCAGAGCACAGGTTCGGAGGGAAATGACAGTTCAGCCCAGGTGTGCTACTGGGGAGAAGTGGCCTGGACCATGGGGGCAAGACTCTGCCGCTGGGACCTTTTGCTCTCAGACTTTGTGCTGAAAATAGCATTCACGTTGTTGTGCTGCTCATTGCCGTGAAATCTTGCCATTCTCGCCAAATAAAGCTTAGTACTCTGAGTATTGCCAAGCACGCTGGGCGTGGCATGATCTCTTTTCAACATGGGGATGACAGAGCCTGGAACATGGCAGGAGCAGTGCCCAAACACAGCAGGACAGCACAGCCATGATCTGCTGTGAAGGGTACAGAGGGATGGCCATTAGGGCTCTAGGAGGTGGGTTCAAGGGTTCCTGTGAGTGAGGCATGCAGCCCAGTATGAGACACCTGCTGTACACTACAGCAAGTGTGTCCAGCCTGTGGCCTACTGGTGTCTGCCCTTGGGGTTCTGGGTTTTATTTTCATGAGGAGGACCTATCTTGGATCACTTAAAAAATGAACTGTATGATATATTAGTACTTCATGTAAATACCTTAGTTGTTCTCATGGCTAGGACACAATCCCCAACACACACACAACTCAAGAAAGGAAAGGTTTACCTTAACTCACACTTTCAGAAGGTCTCAGTCCATTCATGGTGGCTGGGAATGGTGGAACCACATGGCAGAGGCCTAGCTGGAGAGAAGCTGTTCACAGCAAGGCGGGACAGGAAGCTGAAAGAGCAAGGAAGGGTAGACTAGTGTATATCCTTCCAGGTCAAGTCTCAGTGATCTTCCCCTTCTGGGTCAAGCGCCGCCCCTTCCAAACAGGCCCCTCCTGTTAGATTAAAGAAAGTCATGGATTAACCCCAACAATTACATCACTTTTCAAACATGATGCTTTTGGGGGACATTCCATATCCAAACCATAACAGTTTAAGTACTAAAACTTCCTTTGAGATTTATAAAATTGTAACCAAAAAAAAAAAAAAAAAAAAAAGTCAAGAACGAAAACCCATCGGGCTTTAGTTGGGGGCAGAGCACCAAGGTTTAAGTGCTTGCCTGGCAAGCCTAAGGCCTTGGGTTTGATTCCCCAGCATTACATAGGCCAGGCATGGTGGGGCATGCCTGTAATCCCAGCTCTTGGGAGTTTGAGGCGGGCAGATTGCCATAAGTCTGAGGCCAGCCTGGGCTACACAGTGAGTTCAGGACTAGCATGGATGACAAAACAAGGCCCTATGTCAAAAACAAAACAAACAAAAATAAAACCCAGAAACAAACCTGGCAAGCTGCAGGTTGGCCTCAAGCCTGAGTGGGGATGGCGCCACCCTGAGAGCCTGCTGGAAATGCAGGCGCTGAGGCTCTGAGCACCACCCCCACAACTGATTCAGTGCCAGGTGTCGGGGTAGGGGGTGGCTGTCTGTTTTCACAGCCTCCCCGAAGATAAAGGTGTCTGGTCAAGTGTGGGACCTCTGGCAGGCCTGCTTCCAATTGGCATTCATGAAAATTGTGGGCACTTCGTTCAGAAAAGTTGTGTTCAGAAGGTCTGGAGGGGGCCTGGGACTCTGCATGTCTAGCAGGTGTCCAGGCGCTGTGACTCCGAGGATCATGTGAGCAGGTGCCAAGGTTTAAGTCTAGATCCTTCCCAAACTTTTCCCCTTTTGTAAGAATGTTGGGGCTTTTGTTCCAACGTCTCTTCCCTGCCATCATCCCCCACCACCCAGAAAACATGCCCGACGCTTCCAAGAACTTGACATGGTGGGGCTGGGCTGTGAGGTCTGGGGCCCTTTCCCTCTACCCTGTATCGCTTGAGTGAGCGGGTCACCTGAACGCTGCTCAATCCACAGCTGTGGTTAGCGGGGAGACGTGGCCCGGCACGCTGCCTCCGTGGCCCAGCAGGGCTCAGCTGTGTCGACTTCTGTGACAATAGAGGCTGAGGTTGGCCAACTGGAGAAGGGCCAGAGAATATCTTGGCAGAGGGAGAGTTCTGCCTTGAGGTATTTTATTTTAAAGCTTAGTGTTTTTTGTTTTGTTTTGTACTGGGGATTGAACCTAGGGCTTTTCCACTGGGTTACATTCCTAGACATTTATTTATTTATTTATTTATTTATTTAGAGATAGAGTCTCACTTTGTAGGCCAGGCTAGTCCTGAACTCACTATGGAGCCCAGGCTGGCCTTGGACTCCTGGGCAATCCTCTGGCCTCAGCCTCCCTGAGTGCTGGGATGACAGGAGTGTGTAGGCCCCTCGGCCCAGCATTGTGTGGTGCTGGGGAATCGAACTGAGGTCCTTGAACTTGCTAGCAAGGTGCTTTAACCTCTGTACCATTCCTCCAGCCCCCAGCTCCTTTTACTTTTTTTTTTGTGATCACACTGTATATGGAAGCAAATCCTGGCGGTGGCAGCGTCTTCTGACACACACACACTTGCACACACGCGGGGCCCGTTACACACACGCAGGGTCACACACAGATGGGACAGCCAGCCTGGCAGCCAGCTTCCAGGACATTTGGCCCCTCCTGGGCAGAGGCAATTGGGAGACTTTGATGGTGTCCTGATTATGTAGTTGCTTTCCTGAGGCATCCACGGGCCAGCACGAGCCACCAGGTCCAGCCACAAAATAATCTACTCACAGCTGAGACAGAGGCGGGGCGTGAATGGCTGCAGTGTCCAAGCCCACATTAGACCCCACGCAGAGGCACCATGGCCTGCTGCACCGGAGGCCAGCTGCCTTGGGACACCGTGCCTGCGTGATGCTTGGGGCAAAGGGCGCTGTGGAGACCAGGAGTGAAAGGTTCCCTAGGAGAGTTGGGTGCCGTGACCTACACCTGTAATCCCAGCCCTCAGAGAGGCTGAGGGAGGAGGATCCCGAGCTCGACTCCTGCCCGAGCAACTCAGTGGAACTCTGTCTCAGAATAAAGGCCGAGGATGCGTCTCAGTGGTACAGCGTGCCTGGGTCCAATCTCCAATACTGAAGAAGAAGAGAAAAAAGACTGAGATTCTGTAGGGACGGGTCTGAGATGAGACCCTGGGGAGCTCCTGCCCCCTTCGTAGGCTCTGTCCTCTCTTCCAACTTCTTCCAGACCTCACCCACAATGCCTGTCCTCCTCAGGGAGCCAGGGAGGTCGCCCCAGAGGTGCGTTGTCAGAGGAAAAGGTGCTAAACACACTCCTTACCCCTGGGGAGCGGCTTTCTGACCTGCTGGGCGCTGGGGTTGGGAGTATGGTATTTATCTCAGAAATGGCCCCGCAGCTCCTCAGACCTGGCCCGCACTCCTGCTGTTTTTTTTTTTTTTTAATTCTTTCTTCCTTTTCGGGGTGGTGGCGGTGGCTGGAGGTTGAACACAGGACCTTCGCATGGAGCTATTTATTTATTTATTTAGTAAAAGTCTCCAGGCTGGTCCTGAAATCATTGTGGAGCCCAAGCTGGCCTGGAACTCACAGCAATCCTCCTGCCTCAGCCTCCCCAGCGCTAGGATCACAAGTATGCCCTATCACACACCTGGCTTTAAGATTTTTAATTTTGAGACAAGGTCTAGCTAAGTTGTCATGTTGCCAGGACTGGGCTTGAACCTGTGATCCTGCTGCTTTAGTTTCCCAAAGTGCTGGGATGGCAGGTCCCACGGTCCCCAGCTTCCTGCTGGGGTTTGATTTTAGTTCCCCCTCTCTGCAACTCAGGCGGGAATGTAATCCCCAGTGTGGGGTAGGGCAACATGGGATCTGTTCGTGCAGTAAGCGGCTCGCTGGGCTGACGGGTCATCTGGAGAGCCCGTCTGCTCTACGAGCCGGTTCCTCTGGGTGTCTCCCGAGCGTCCGCCTCTGATAATGTGACGTCCTGTGCCACTTCGGGACTTTGCCACCGCAAACGGCAAAACCTGCTGCTTCGATTTTGCAACAGGATCTTGAGAAGTGGCTCAAGACGAGCACAAACTTGAGATCCTCCTGCCTCAGCCTCACGAGAAGCCCACTGGGTCCCCGCTTTGCCTCCCAGGTACGTCACTTCTAATCTTTGTCTCCGGCTCTGGCTGCACCTGAGCCCACCATGCGCTCATTAGATTCTCTCCTGGACT
Source organism: Ctenodactylus gundi (assembly GCA_004027205.1). Lineage (NCBI taxonomy): Eukaryota > Metazoa > Chordata > Mammalia > Rodentia > Ctenodactylidae > Ctenodactylus > Ctenodactylus gundi. Next base: position 25,006 of record PVKB01004194.1, on the reverse strand, counting down.
TCTCGTATCTCACCTGGACTCCGGCCTTCTCCCCCCAGGCCTGTCCTCTGGGCTGGAACTGTTCCCCATTTTAAGACACTTCATTTCTTCCGGCTCCCCGCCAAGCCCCAGCGCGCTCCCGGAAATAGGCAGCAGAGGGCGCTCTAACCCTTTCCGAGAGCAAATCACACGGGCGTGACCTGGAAGCCCCCTCCGGAGCCACGTGACAGGTGTCACGTCTTTCAGTCAGGAACTACAGCCCCTGGCTCGGCTCCTGCCCTGGAGTGGCATTTCCCAAACTGGCCAATCAGCTCGGCACTCCTCAAACCTTCAAGGACAAGGAGCACCTTGGAGCCGGTTCCACATTCCACAGCCAGTCCTGTCCCCAGAGTCTGACATTCTGCCACCTATCTCTCCTGGCACACTCACTGCAGTGCTCACCTTCACCGTGACCCACGGGGTCTGCGCCTGGCCGCTTTCCCTCAGTGTAACAAGTACCGGAGAGAAACAGCTTACCAGGTGAGCCAGGCGGGTGGTGGGCGCCCGTCATCCCAGGCCCTGGGGAGGCCGAGGCAGGGGCATTGCCGGCTGGAGCCCAGTCTGGGGAACTCAGTGAGGCAGCACGATCTTGTCTCAAAATAAAGGGGGGGGGGGGGGGCGGGGGGTGTAGCTCTGGGTTCAATCCCCAGTACTGCAGGAAAAAGGGCTAGAGAGCAGGAGAGAGGGAGAGAGAGAGGGAAAGAGAGAGGAAGAGAGTGTGTGTGTTTATTTTGGCTCAGAGTGTTGGAGGCTCTGGTCCAAGATTGGGCAGCCTGTTTCTTTGGGCCTCTGAAGAGGACGCCAGATGTCCGTGGAGGGGAGCACTGGTAGAGCCAACTATTGGCAGTGCCCTAGAAGTAAACCAGAAAGGAGAGAGAGCTGGGTCCTACAGCTGACGTCTCAGGCAGGCCCCCATGAGCCAAGGACCTCCCTTCCTGCTGGTCCTACCAGCTCCCTTGTGGGGCACTGGGGGACATTCAGCGCCCAAAGTGCGGCATAATCCCGGTCACCTTTCTCTTTGGTGCCAGGGTTCACCCGTCCATACAGCTAATGTGTGTGTTGTGCCATGCGAGGAATGCAGTCGCAAAGCCGTAGCTTCCGCCCTGTGGACGACCCACATGGAGTCAAGAGCCACCCCAGGAGGGCAGGCGGTGCCTCCCCCCTCACCCTGGCCTTGCCTGGCAGGTGTGCTGGTAATCTGGCCAGTTCCCAGGGAGGAGCCTGGCCCAGGCCACTGCTGGGGGACCAGGTGGTTTTTAGATATTTTATTTATTTATTTATTTTCAGAAATTGAACCCAGAGCCTTTGCACTGAGCTATAACCTCAGTCTCATCTCACTTTTTTTTTTGTTTGTTTGTTTTGTTTTTTGTTTTGAGGCAGGATCTCGGTAAATTGCAAAGTTAGCCAGGCTGGTCTCACACTTGGGATCCTGCTGGTGGCTCAGCCTCTCAGAGTGCTGGGATCACAGGCCTGCACCACCTGCGGGGTCCATCTGGCTGGAAACACAAGGCTTTCCTTAGTGAGATGGGCTGGCTGATGGTGCCCGCCTTTCCCCAGCTCAGGGGTGTCTTCAGGGCCACACTCTCGTATTCTGAGCTTGGAGGGGGACAGAGACAGAAGCAAACAACAGTGGCAGGGCCAGGATGTGCTAGTCCGCAGGTGGCACCTTGACCTGTTGAATATCACAAACTGATGGAGTTTGAGATGTAGCGGGTGCAGGGGAATGATGACTTTCCCCAGAAGCAGGTGCTAAGCCTGTCACATGAGATGGGGTATCCCTGTACCCTATGAAAGGGATGTCCTCTTCCCTGGAGACCTGTGACTCTGAAAAGACTGGCCACCTGGGCTTGCGAAGTTCCCCAGTTAACTTCCTTAGCCTGCGTCTCTGCATCTCACCACAAGTGTCCGGACTCATCACCCTGTGAACCCAAAAGCACAAACACTGAACCGCAGGCCTGTGCTTTACTTTTACTTTCCCATGGCTGTGACTCGATACCTGACATCCACACATTTAGGAGAGGAAAGGTTTATTTTGGCTCACAGTTTCAGAAGGTCACAGTCCATTCAGGGGCGGCTAGCAGCCATGGAAATACATGGCAGAGGCTGAGGTGGAGGCAGCTTCTCACAACATCACACACAGGAATCCAGCCAAGTCAAGGAAAGTTGAGACTAGTCCTCAAGGAAGGCAGGAAGCAGCTTATAGATCTTTCCAGGTCTTCTCCCAGTGATCAGCCCCTCCTGGATCCAGCTGTGGAAGGTGTGGTAAGCCCCCACTACACACCTGTAATCCAATTTACATGCTTGTAGTCCACCCCTCCAGACCAGGCCCCAAACTCCCAACAGCTTTCAATTCCATAGACAATCCATGACAACCAAGTACATGACTTTTGGGGAACATTTCCGATCCAAACCATGACACAGGCCTATGATCCCAGCATACTCAGAGGCCAAGGCAGAGGATTGCAAGTTTGAGCCTAGCTTAGGCAGCAGTGATTTACAGAAATCTTGTCTCCAAAAATAAATAATAAATAAATGAAATGCTGGGGCTGTAGTTCAGCATGAAGGCCCCGGGTTCCATCTCCCGAATTAAGAGAAAGGAGAAACAAAATCTCTCTGCTTTAACTATTTCTGTGAGGCTTCATTTCTTTTCCCAGAATCAATTGTCATATGGAAGTCATTACAGAGCCAGTTATATACTTTTCTCTTACAAATCTATTTTTAAAATACACTGTGTTTGTTTATTTATTTTATTTATTTTTGAGACAGGGTCTTTCTCTGTAGCCCAGGCTGATCCTGAACTCACTATGGAGCCCACGCTGGCCTTGGACTCAGGGCACTAAGTACCCGAGTTCGATTCCCCAGCACCACATAAGCTGGGCGTGGTGGCACATGCCTGTAATCCCAGCACTCAGGAGGCTGAGGCAGGGGGATTGCCGTGAGTCCAAGGCCAGCCTGGGCTCTGAAGTGAGTTCAGGACCAGCCTGCTGAGCCATTCCTCCAGCTCCACGAAACTGTTTTTTCACCAGAGGGACTCTGGTGGGAGTTAGGAGTGGGGGACTCATAGAGCACAAGGAGAAATACCTTCTTTCTTGCACCTGGCAGGTGCCTCATCCCTGCAAGGACAGTGACAGCCAGTCACACCCAGGGAGATACACCTGCTTCTGTCAGACTGTAATTGTTACCAGGAGAAAGATTAATGTCTGGAATCTATTTTTTTTTTTTTTTTTTTGAGACAGAGTCTCCCTCCGCAGTCCACGCTGGTCCTGAACTCCCTATGCAGCCCAGGCTGGCCTCAAACTCAGAGAAATCCTCCTGTCTCAGCCATCCAGGCATGTGCCACCGTGCTGGGTTTATGTGGTATTGGGGAATTGAACCCAAGGCCTTGCACTTACTAGGCAAGAGGTCTAACCATTGAGACACACCCCCAGTTCCTATTTATTCTTATATATTCACTGTGGAGCCCACCAGCCTTCCTGTTCTCTTCAGATTTGGTCGATTCCCGAGGACAGCGAGCTCACTTCACCCTGCACGCTCTGGAGAACAGCGAGTTGCCTAACTGTGTTTGTTCCTCGTCTACCTTGGACAAGGTGAGGCTAGGTATTCACACACAGACCCACAACTTCCTGTTTCTTGGTGTCCAAAAAGGTTGGCTAGCCAAGTGTGATGGCACAGGCCTGTAATCCCAGCACTCTGGGAGGCTGAGTCAGGAAGGTTACAGATTTGAGCCCTGTCTTGGGGAACTTAGCAAGACTGTCTCAAAATAAAACTTTTAAAAAGGGCTGAGGCTATAGCTCAGTGGGAAGAACCTGTGTTTGATCCAGTGCCACAAAACAATACAACCTTGGGCTGTCGTGCTTGCCCAGCCGTTCAGTTAGAACAAAATGCTGGGAGATGGCTTAGCATCACCCTGGGCTTTGGACAGGCCTTGGGGTGAAACGCCCTCTTCCCGGTTCTCCCCCAAAGCCACCCCTCACCTGCCCTTCCCACACCTGGTCCTTCCTGTTGAAAACAAAACAACACACACAAACCAATGCTAATCTCAGCACTTTGGGTGGCTGAGGCAGGAGGATTGCAAGTTTGAGTCCTGACTTAGTGAGACCCTATCTCCAAAATAAATAAAATAAAATAAAATAAAAGGGATAGGGATGCAGCTTGGTGCAGAGGCTCCTGGTTCACGCCCAGTACCGCAAAAATGAACAACAAACAACTCCAAGACCTTCTCTGTGCCGTGTGTGTGTCTGTGTGTGTGTGCACGCAGTACCCAGCCTCCGGCTGCCTGGCGCTGACCCTGTGCTCCGAGGCTGTCTCTGCGACCCAGTGATTCCTTCCCCTCCGGCAGGGAGTCTTCAAGATGAAGCCTCTCTCTGTCAAACCAGATTCGTTTTTATCTGACACTCTTGAGAGTGCAGTGAGAAGATGGTGACTCAAGTTTCCGGAGGCTTAGCAAGTGACATGGGAAGCTGTCGCCTGTGCCCCCGGCCTTTCAGGAAGTGCAGACAAGGACCCCATGACTGCGGGGAGAAAAGCGGTTTTACAGTCAGACAGGGAAACCCACAGGATTTCGAGTGGCTCAGAGAGACAGATGAATAGCCCGTCGATCTGCCCTGGCAGCCAGATAGAGGTGGCTTTTGGGGCAGCCCCCACTCCCTAACTCATGCCCCTCCAGGGCGGCCCTGTTAGTACTGTTCTCTAGATACAAGCAGGAGGTCTCCGATACAGAGCTTCATATCTGACACCGTGACCTGGGGGCGGTGACTCTGAGGTTCCCTTCCTGTTGGAACGAGCAAAAGTTACAGAGAACAGAGCAGAAATGAACTCCTCAGCAACCCGCCCAGCTGAGCACTCCTGAGGCCAGGAAGCTGGGCTTTGCACAGCTGCCGCCCTCTGGGCCTTCACACAGCTCAGCTTCCAGGGCCCATCTGTGCAGGCTGGCCAGGTGGGTGTCCGAAAGATGAGGCTGAGTTGCAGGAGCCGCTTGGACCACCAGAGGGCTCCTGGGCCCCTGAAGGATCTGGAGTAGAAATCCAGGTTCAAGGCCATGTCTCCTGGGTTTTCATGTCCTCTCCGCAGCCCTGCAGGGACTAAGGCTGGCAGAGCCGCTCTGAAAGCCACGCGACCTCAGACAAGTCATTTTGCTGTGCTGAGTGTCCCTTTCCATGTCTCAACTGGAAGGAATTAATAACATCCACTGTGAGATTCTGTGTCATGGCTGTTCACTGAGGACTCAGCAGATAAACAGCTGCTGTTGCTACATTCAACCCCGACCTACAGGAGAGGAAACTGAGGCCCAGGGACCTGGGCTACGTGCATATAAGAGCTAGGGAGTAAAACTCCTGGCTGTTTCTTTTTTTTTTAACTTTACTTTTATTATTTTTGAGATCAGGTCTCTTTTGATCTGTAGTCCAGGCTGGTCCTGAACTCACTATGTATCCCAGGCTGGCCTTGAACTCATGGAAATCCTCCTATCTCAGCCTCCTGAGTTCTGGGATTAAAGGTGTGCGCCACCACGCCCAGCTATTATGTGGCGCTGGGGGATCGAAACCCTGGCATTGTGTGTGCTTCCTAGGTAAGTATTCTAATCACTGAGCTAGGTCCCCTGTCCTCCTGGCCAATTCTGAAAGATGAGACTGTCAGAAGAGCCCAGATATACATTTAAATAAAGTTCCAGAACTTTCCAAATCCCTGAGGGAGGAGTCTGCGGTGGAACAGGAAGCTGGAGCTATGAGGAGCGTGTGGCCCCAGCTCTGTTGCTGTGAGGACCCAGGTGTGGACCCTGGTGTGGCCCCAGCTCTGTTCCCGTGGAGAAGGCCTCTGAAGGGCTCGGGAACTCTGGTGCCTGGAAACACGAGCTCCCACGGCCAGCCATGGCAAGGAGGGGACGTGGAGATCAGAGTCCTGGATCTGAGGGTCACAAAACCCTGGGGGCCACAGAGACCAGGCTAGGAAGCCTGTGGAGGACGGTGGGCGTGGCGGGCATGGCTGCCCTGGCCAGCCCGTGAGCCTGGGCCCTGGCAGGCACTATCACTGCTGGTTTTCCGCCAGTGCCAGGTGACCTTCAGGAGACCGTTCTGGGTGACTTTCCTCCCAGCCTAGCCTGCAGCTTCATCTTTAAAAATAGTTGCAAAAAAACCCCATTGCTTATTCAATGAGCTCTTTTGTAAAAAAAAAAAAAACAAAAACAAAAACAAAAAACAAAAAACCCAACCAACCAAAAAAAGCCCCCAAACCTGCAGCTTCAGTTTGTTTGGTTTATAAAAGGCCCAGTGCAATGACCAGAGAGGAAGGACAGGAGTAAGGGCAGGGCGGGACAGGTGTGGAGGGCCAGGCCGGGCTCCAGCCACATCTCCTGTCCCCTTGGTGACTGAGAACAGGCAGAGCCCAAGGGCTCCCTCCGAAGAGGGGGTCGGAGCCCCCGTCAGCTCAGGTGGCTCCGGACACAGGTCTGGTAGAAGCGATCCGACTGGTCTGTTAGTGAAGGAATGGGGCCAACCCCCTGTTGAAACTGAGTCTACGGCCTTTGCACTGAAATAAGGAGTCTTATTGAGTTGTCCTGCCTCAGCCTCCCAGAGTGCCGCCTTTGTGGAGTGCACCACTGTGCACCCTTCCCCACCCCACACCCCAAGAAAAAGCAGCTTTTAAGTCCCCGGCTGCCTCAGAAGGAAACACAAATCAAACTTTTAATGAGCAGCAGGTTAAAGGCCGGGAGTTTCCTGGTCGTCTGTCTCTGTCATGACCTGGCAGTGTCATTTCTCTTGCCCAGTGTTCTTGGAGGCGCCCTACCCAGGGCACCCCGGCCTTCAAGATGGGAGGTTTTGCCTTTGTTTTAAATTTCAAGACAGGGTCTCGCTAAGGCGCTGAGTCTGCTCAGATGGGTCGAGCTTGCGAGCCTCCTGCCTCAGCCTCCCTGAGGGCCGGGATGGCAAGGGTGCGCCGTGATGTGTGGCCGAGGTGCCTGGTTTTCGGGGTGGATCGGATCTTTTGGGAGAGTGAGGGAGGAGTAGGCACCATTGTTGGAGAGGTGACAGGCCCCGGGTGGGCCCAGGAGGACGGCGCCTTCGTCCCCACGGGGGTCTCTGGCTCCTTCTCAGTTCAATTTCTTCGAGCCTTGGTTTTCTCTCTCACTGTGTCTGAGCTAAGAATAGTGGCGATGCCAAGGGGTGGGCTTCCTGTCCTCCACGCGTCCCCACTGAGAGAGAACGGTGCCCACCGACTCCCCCGCCCCCCCCCCTCCAATGGGCTCCGACCTGCCATCCCCGTGTCCTTGAGCTGTTCTTGCCCAGGACAGTGAGCTCTCTCCCACGCGCAGGCAGGTGCACGGCTTCCAGCCTGTGTGTGTGGGTCATGTCTGTGCACAGGCCTCACCCGGGTGGTGCGTGGGCCCCATCCTGCCAACAGCTCAGGGCTCTGGGTCCCAGGCCCGCCTGTGCCTCCCTCCTGCTCACCCTCCATGTTCGCTGGTACCCCCCACCCCAGATGTGCCTTTTCTCTTTCTCCTGAACTTCCTCTCAAGTGTCAGGCTCAGTCCTGGGATCTCTGGCATCTCACCTGCCCCCAAATAGCCTGTCCCTCTCCTAGGGTCTCCTCAGCAGTGACCTCTGTGGAAAGCCACAGCCACCGCTCTCCGCAGCCCAGGCCTTAGAGCATTGCTCTGGTCCCTCAAAGCCACCGTGGTAGGGAACCCTGAGTGTCCTCTGTCTGGATTCAGGGATATCTAGAGAACTGACAATTCGGAATAGCTAAATGTTGGAAGCAGCCAATATGCCCATTAACCAATGAATGGATAAAGATGTGACGTACGTACACAATGGAGCACTACGCTGTCATAAAGAAAGATACATGTGAGTCGTCCGTGGAGAACAGGTGTACCTTGAGACCATCGTGCTTAGCGAAATGAATCAGAGGCGGAAGGTTAATTATCATATGGTTTCTGTAGTATGAGAAAACCAAACTATAGAAGGGCCAAAGAGTAGAGCAGAAGGGAGCCAGAGAAAACAGGAAGATTGGAGACGTAGACGGATGTGGAGGTGTGAGGGGGCAGGAAGGGGAGGGGAAGGGACAGTGATTAGGATTAACAGGCTGTTAATATGTATCCCAAATACTAATGAGAAGAAAAATTTTGGCAAAAAAAGAGAAAGAAACGTTGAGGCTGTGCTTCTGGACCAGGCCCTCCACAGAAGATGGGCTCTCAGGGCCAGATGGGGTGCAGTTGGATGAGCACCTTGAGTTGGGGGCTTCTGCCTAGAACCCAGGAGCCTCTTTCTCTCGGATCTGGGACTCCCCTCTTCTCCTGCCCTTGGACTTAGAGCCCCAGCGTGTGCCCTTGGGGCTCGGGGCTCCTGTCCCATGGCTGCCCCCTCCTCAGGCCTTGGGCTGCCGACTGAGAGGGATGCCACAGCTTCCTGGCTTTCTGTGGCTTTGTGACCAGGGCTGAGCCATGCTGCTGGCAGCCCAGAGTCACCAGCCTGCAGTCGGCCCAGCGTGGGGCTTCTCAGCCTCCGTAGCCACGCGGGCCACCTGCCCGTATGCGTGTCTGTCCAGCCACATGCCCATCCACTCGTCCCAGCCCCTCACCATCTGTGTATTAATCAATCTCTCATCTGTCCGTCTGTTCATCAGCCCACCCACTCACCTACCAGTCCATCCACCCCCATCCATCCATCCGTCTGTCCACCCACCCACTCACCTGCGGGCCCATCTTCCCGGGAGCCCTGTGCTGCAGTGCCTGGCTGCTAGTCCACCCACCCAATTTCAGTTCTGGGATGGGTCCCCATTCGGGTTGGGAGAGCCATGAGCCCAACTCAGCAACTCGCATTCCAAACCCCTGTACAGCTAGCTATAGGGTGGCTCCGAAGGTGAAACGCCAAAATGGCAGGTGAAATTTCTACCAATCTCCCCAGAAGAGTTAGGCAGTGTCTCTCCACCCCGCGGCCTTACCCTCGCCTAAGCCACCATCTCGATGAAGATGGTCTTCCACCAGGCTTTTTTGCTCCCTCTGTTTCTCCCAAGCTGACGGAAGCATCAGTAGTGGACCCTGATCTTCCCCTGCTCAAACACCCGCTGCGGCTCCCTATCACCTGGAGAGAATTCCAGCTCTGTGCCGAGGCCTCCCCAGCTCACCACGTATCTCCTTCCTCCTTTTCCGAGTTCTTGTCCACCCCTGGTGTGCATAAATACAACTGACGCCACGTGGGGAAGTCAAAATTTGCCCTCAGTCCCGTGACATTTATAAAAGAAAACACATTAAGTTATTCGCATAACCCGTTTTAACTCGCTGTCTCCAAAATGCCCTTTGCCCAGTAATCAGTGCAAAATCGATCAATGAGAGAGCCCAGCATTGGTCCTTCTGCCTGGCGTCCTCCCCGCCATCTGGGGGTGTCCCCCTCACAGCGGGGAACACGTGGCTCCACCTGATCTATGCTGAGGCTCCATAGAATATGCAGCTTCCCCTGCCTGACTTGTTCCAGATACGATTAAGTCTCCCAAGGACGGAAGCAAAGTTCTATTTTTAAATTTACTGTTAATGAATTAAAGTGAAATAAAGTTTACTTCATTCCTCAGTAGGCCTGGCCTCGTTATTTTTATTATTATTATCATCATCATTATTGGTGGTGGTAATGTTGATACTGGAGCTTGAACCAGGGCCTTTGCACTGAGCTATACCCCAGCCTTTTTTTTTTTAAATTTTGAGACAGGGGCTTGCTAAGTCACTCAGTTACCTAGCCTGGGCTCATGAAACTCAGGGTCCTCCTGCCTCAGCTTCCCAGAGTTCTGAGACTACAGGGGTATACTACCACTCCTGCCCAGGATTGGTTTCTGGAGAGGGTTTGTTCCTGGCTTGCCAATGGTCGCCCCCTTGCTATCCCCTCACATGGGACACAGAGAGAAAGGGCACTACTCCCATTGGGTCAGGGCCCCACCCTTAGGGTCTTAGTTAGCCTTAATAACCTCCAATTGGCCACTTATAGCCACAAGGGGTGTCTCAAAAGTGTGTTAATTTCTCCTAGCGACTTTTGGAACAAATTCAGCGCTTGCATAAGTTCTCTCACGGCGTTAGTTTTACTTCAAATATTAGGACAAATTAATCTTGAGCCCAAACACATTTTTTATATTTTCAATATTTTTGTATGTACAGTGAGTGACCTTTGGGACACCCTGTAGCCTGCAACTGTTTTGGTGAAGATGGATGGTGCTGTCTTACATTTTGGGGCCTGGAGTGGAAAGGGGAGAGAGAAAGGTGCCAGGGTTTGCCAACTGAGGCCCAGCACCCTGAACCTGGGGGGTATAGGGCTGGGAGGCATCCAGGCCCTGCCAGGGACGGACTCCCTGCTGTGTCAGAGCTGTATGTGGGGAACTTAAAGACACTGAGGGCACCCCTGCCCCCAGCTCTGGCTCTGTGGTAGCTGCTGGTCCTGTGGACTGGAGCGACGGCCTGAGGAGACCTAAGCTCCTGTTTTCCAGAACCACTAACCCATGGCATGATCTCGGTGATAGGTTCTCTCTTTGGCCTCAGTTTCCCTTCAATAGGATCAGTGTTTCTATCAGGCCACCCACCCCTGATCTTGCCTTCCTAGGTTCCCTCCCCTCAGGTGGAGGCCAGGGCTTGGACACCAGTGAACGCCAGCAGGTCGCTCCCTGTTGTGTTTTTCTTTTCTTTTTTCCTTTTCTTTCCTTTTCTTTTCTTTTCTTTTCTTTTCTTTGTGTGTGTGTGGGTGGGGGGATCCTGGGGATCGTGCCCAGGGCTATATCCCCAGTCGATTTTTGTTTTTTTTGAGACAGGGTCTCAACTAAGTTACTAAGTTGCCCAGGCTGGGCTTGAATTTGTGATCCTCCTGCCTCGGCCTCCAGAGTGCTGAGGCCTTCTCTGTTGGATCCCCCTTGGCTTGTGCTTCTGGAAGATCTGCTGTCATGTGAGGGCTAGAGTGGGGTATTCCCCAGGGCAGGCCGGGGGTGGGGAGCTGCACCTTGCGGAGTCCCTGTGAGGCGGGGTGCAGGAGGGAGGGGACTTTGTCCAGCATACTGGATGGGTCACTCTGGTGGGAGGAGGAGACTTGTGGTTGGATCAGGACCTGAGGAGGGCACGAGGCCTGGGCCCCTCCCTGAGGTAGGGTTGGCCCAGGGACCTCTAGGGCCAGGGTGACTTTGTTTCAGTGTGTGTAAAGACCCTCAAGGCTGTGACGGACCTGGTGGTCCTGCTCACCTTCCCACCACAGCCCACACCTTAGAGGAGGAGAGGTTTATTTTAATTCACAATTTCAGAGGCTATGTGTGGCCGGTGGAAGGGCCTGGTGTGGGGGAGAGCTGCTCCTGGAGGCCAGGAGGCAGAGAGAAGAAAGGGAGTGGGTGGGTGGGCGGGAACGGAGCACCCCCTCCAGGTCACGTGAGCCAGGCCCCACCTCCTAGCGGCCCCTGAGTTTACCCATGGATGGATCCCTTGATGGGCACGGTGAGCCCAGGATCTAGTAACTTCCCAAACACATGAAGCTTCTGGGGACATTCAGATCTAACTCATAACTCCTAAAAGAGCCGCTACAGGCAACAAGGAGCCCTGACTCCCTGGGTATGACACCTGGCCAGGAAGGGACAGCTGGCACAGGTTGCGTCGCGTCACAGGGCAGATGGAGAATTCGGTGAAAGCCAGACTCTGTGCCAGATGGGCCTGGAGCCATGCGAAGCTGCAGAAAATCCGCAGGGACTCTGGGCAGGGGCTGGCATCCCTCCCAGAACCTGGACGGGGGCCAAAGCCAGAGCTGGTGAAACGTAGCAGGACAAGGTGACCCCAGGTGGCCGAGAAGCTGGGGGTGATGCGAGAAGCTGGCAGGTGGGCACACATCCAAGGAAGTCCGGGCTGTGCTTGGCGCTGGGTACTCCCTCCCACGCTCGCGCTCAGCCAGCCGGTGTGCACACCTGTGCCGGTGTGCCCAGGGTGGGAAGGCCGGCACATGCGCAGACCTCCACGGCTCCCCAGCCTCTCGCCCACGTGTTCATTCCTAGAGGTTGCTGTCCTAGAAATCCCTGCCCTTCAAGGATTCCTTAGATGCCGTGGCCAAGTTTCACTCCCGCGGGGGGCTCTTTGCAGACCCTGCCAGGAACATCTTTTTCATTTATTTTGGGCTTGGAAGAGGCAGGGAGAGGAAGAGTCCTGTAAACGTCTCCCGGATATTTTCATCAACACGACAGCCGCCTGAGCATGTACACCCTGGCAGCCAGGGCCTGGATCCAGAAGGGGCAGGATACATTTTAGAAGACACAGGGATTGGCTCCAGAACAGACACGCCTGGCTTCTTTTGGGCAGGGCCGGCTCCAGAAGAGGCTGAGCGCAGCAGGACCGGAGCCCCTGGCTGGGAGGCCGGGAAGCAGGGAGCAGCTGGTCTTATTCAGCGCCTCTACCCCAAACCTCACCCTCCCAGGCTGGTTCGACTCCTGCCTCCTCTGTCTTACTGGGCAAAGAGCACAACTGGCTGGTCTAGGTTATAGCACTGGGGCCTACCACCGCCTGCGCCACCCTGGGGTGGCAGTCCAAGTTCACTGGAAACAGATGCCAAGATAGGATTTTATTAGCGGACACTCCTGGGTAATGGGTTGAATGGTGGTGTCCCCTCAAAAGTTAAGTCCAGCCAGGCTGAGTGGGGCTGTGCGTCATTCCAGCACTCGAGGAGGCTGAGACAGGAGAAAGGGAAATTGGAGCCCAGTCTGGGCAACTTAGTGACTTAGCGAGACCTTGTCTCAAAACCGGGAAGGAATAAAAAGGGGTGGGGATGTAGCTCAGTGCAAAGGCCCTGGGCTCAGTCTCCAGGGCTGGAAAAAAAATTCAAGGCCTCCTGGCTGTCAGAGCATGGTCTTATTTGAAAATAGAGTCTGTGCAGATGTAATTAATTAGAGATTTTTAAGATGAATCATAATGGATTTAGGGAGGACCGTGAACACCGGGAATGGAGTCCTTGGAAGAAGAGGAGGGGACCCCAAGATGTCCGGAGGAGAAGACCTTGTGACGATGGAGGCAGAGAGAAGCCACGTGCGGACCAGGCAGATGGCTTGGGCAGGTGTCAGAAGCCACTAAGAGTGGGAGGAAGCAAGTGGCAGTTTGTTCTTCAAAAACATCTGAGGGACAACCTTGCTGACACCCTGATCTTAGCCTTCCGGTCTCCAAACCAGCCATTTTTGGGGGGAGTTGAAACCCAGGATGGTGGCTGCACCCAAAGCTTTGTGGTGGGGCGGGGGGGGCAGGGTGTGTCTGTGCTGCCAGGCCGCTGTATGCTCACCACAGACTCTCAGCCCGGAGGCTCAGAGCAGTTGAGGTCCCGTTTGCTTAAAACAACAGAACTTGGGGCCAGGGGTGAAGCAGTTCAAAGTGCTTGCCTAGCATCTGCAAATCCCTGGGTTCAATTCCCTGGTACCACATAAAAATCAGCCAGGCACAGTGACGCATGCCTGTAAATCTCAGCATCCAGGAGGCTGAGGCAGGAGAATTGCTGCGAGTTCCAGGCCAGCTTGGGCTACCTAGTGAGTCCACGACCAGCCAGGACTACAGAGCACATCCTGACTCAGGAACAAAAACAAAATGAAACAGACCCAGTACTTTATTCTCTCCCAGTTCAGGAGACCCGTTCAGAAACAGGCCATGAGACCCTGAGCAGAGCTGCGGAATTCAGCGGTCTCCAGGGCCAGCCTCCCTTCTGACACCGAGAGCAAACTTGAGCATCCCCAAGACCACCCCACCATGGCGACAGTGCCTCAGGAGAACTGGTAGACCTCACCAGCACCTGGGATATTCCCAGTTATGAGACACAACTGGAAGCCAGCCAGAGGAAGAGACCACCAGGCGGAGTCCAGGGGGTTTTCCACGCGGGGCTTCCAGTTGTCCCTTGTGTGGTGCCGTGGATAGCCCCAACACAAGCGATAGTTTGTGTAGAGTATTTTTAATACCGACCAGAGAGGCTCATACTGCATGGTCCAAACTCTCCACCTTAAATCATGCTGTTAGGTCGGCCTGGCCAGGGGTCCTCAGACAAACAAGATTCCTCTTGCTGGGATACTTCCCTCCCAGCACCAATAAGACGGTATTGCCGAAGGCTTCCAGCCCAATCTCCCGAAGAGAGTTAAAGCCATCACACTACAGGGATACCTGCAGAGCCATGTTTATAGCAGCATGGCTCATAACAGCTAACCTTGGAAGCAGCCTGTGTGCCCATCAGCAGATGAACAGATAAAGAGAATGTGATTTGCACGATGGAGTACTACTCTGCCACCAAGAAGGACAACTTTGAGTCATTTGTAGGAAAATGAATGCGGCCGGAGACCATTATGTTATGTGAAATAAACCAGGCTGAGAGGCTCGAATATTGTATGGTTTCTTTTATATGAGAAACTCAAAATGTTAATAAAAGACAGATGGCGAGAACAGGGAAGTAGACTTGGTGGAGATGGAAAAGGGGGAGGAGGAGGAAGCCAGGAGGATGGAAACGGAAGGGGAATGCCGGGTACAGAGCTGGCACTCCATGAATGAAGTCCCCAAGCCTGGCCCTGCCCCCGGCCCGGGCCTCTGGAGAGCTGTCCTGACTCAGCCCACACCTGAGTCATGGTGAATCATCAGCTGCTCAGGACAGCCCCACCTGAGGGTTCTCAACCTAGAAGAAGGCTCCTCGGCCTTACGATGGGAACTGGCAGGCAGGCTGCAGAGAGTGGGCTGTGCCCACTATCACGGCCTTTTTGATGAATTATAAAAAGCTCATGCCCCACACTGAGCATTTCCGGGGAGACTGCAAGGCCGCAGGCAGTATATCTGTATTTTTTATTTCTGAAGTGAGAGGAATTCTGACTGTTTCCCAAAGAACCAGCCTCTGTGCAGAATAGCCAAGCAGAATCCGGCTGTGCCCGAGGCAGGGGGCCCATCAGGGAAGGGACCTGAAGGCTTAGCGTCAGCTGCTCCTTTTTGAGCCCAGAACTTGGGACTGTCCTCTACCGTCCTCGCCGGTTCCAATGCACCTCCGAACTACCCACAGGGGGTGTTGGTAACCCTCACAGTGTAGTCAAAATCCTGTCGCTGGTACCCACTCCTACCACTCATGTGCTGGTCAGAGTCATCTTCATTTCCAGCCCGGATTCCCGCTCTTGCCACCACCCTTGTCCCCCCAATGTCTTGTATCAGGGCTGTAGACTGGTTGGTCCGAAGTGGATCGTGTCCCACCCCAGCTCAGCTTCCTCCAGGCCCCCTGCTCAGAGCTCCCGACCTGACCCTTTCCAACTTCTTAACATTTCTAATTGAGCATCTCTTGGAACTGGGCCACAGGATCTCGTGTGCGGCAGAGGACCACGGGTGTGGGGCAGGGATGCCCACGTGGGTCCTCTCATGATGGAGACACCCATCCTCTAAGCAGGTACCTGGACTCAGGAGGTACGCTGGCTTCCTCCCCCTCGGCCAGTGCAGGAAAGATGGTCTGAAACACCAGTTCTCCTTGTTGGAAATGTATTGGCCACCATTTTGCTTCATGATGGCCGACAGATTTCTCCCGTAACCTTCTGTCTACGCACCAAGACGTACATACATCACTCGGCTCCGGGTTCTTCAGGAGATTTGATTTCTTTAACCTGCACAGCAGCTTATGAGATAAGCTATTGCTATTATTTACTACATAGCAAATCATCAAAAAATACGAAGAATACTTAAATTTAAGAAGTTTATTACAGTGAAGACACACTGCCATGAATCACTCTCAAAACACCCTCCGTTGCTATGACTATGCTTAACCCATTGTTCTGGTCCCTTCCCAGAGTGGCTCTGGAAGTCCTCGTCCACGATGTCACTAGCTGCCTCTGTGTGCTAAGGTTGTTCAAAACACTGATCTCTCCTGGTCATTTTGACTTTGGGCAAGAGTTAGAAGTCGCACGCTGCCAGAGCAAGTGAGTCCAGTGGTCGAGGACACACTTTGTGTTTTTATGGGCCTGTCTTTTCCATCAGATGCGACCTGGCAGCAGCAGTCACTGAATTTTTTAAAAATCATATCTCATAAAACTGACAGGACGGGACTTCCAGGGCTGCTTCAGAGTGTCACAACAACGGTGGGATCAGTGTGGCCAAAGTGAGAGGGTGGATTATGAAGGGGATTTGTGGCCATGGGTCTTTTACTCTAATCAATTTTTAAAAATTCATTTGCTGGATGGGCTGGAGGAATGGCACAGCGGTTAAAGCACTTGTCTTGCAAGCACAAGGCCATAAGTTCGATTGCTCAGCGCCACATTAAAGCTGGGCGTGGTGGTGCATGTCTGTCATCCCAGCACTTGGGAGGCTGAGGCAGGAGTATGCTGTGAGTTCAAGGCCAGCCTGGGCTCCATAGTGAGTTCAGGATTAGCCTGGGCTACAGAGCGAGCTCCTGTCTCAAGAAAAAAAAAATAATTCCCTGAATACTCTGACCATTCATTCCTCAATGTCTATGGTAACACGATAGGTCTTGTCAACACCGGCTAATTCCTTGGCATCCCTGGGACTATTATTTGCAGCATTAGGGATCAAACCCAGGGGCTTCTGGTTTGGGAAGACATATGAACCTCAAGACACAACCGGTGGAGCACAATTCTTGGCTGGTCCCACAGCCACTTGGCCTTGGAATGAACTCGGGCGGGCAGATGCCCCCTGCACTTCTCTCATCGGGCCTGGGGTGAAGCCTGCAGACAGCTTTGCAAGCCCCAGCACTCGCTCCCCGGGGCCCTAATATAATTATCACCCTGACAATGGCCCACTGCCCGGTGATTAGTTTGTTGCATCCACTTTAATCCTGCCAGTGACCCACATTGTGCAGGGAATGGGCCCCATTTTATAGAGAGGGAGACTGAGGCTCATAAGGCTACAGGCCTGGTAGCACATTGTGGCTCCACAGCCACGCTAGCGAGCTGACCGTGGTCCTGGGAGGTTACTTGCTCTGATCCCTGTCCCTGCTTGTTCCCCGCGGGGTTTTCTGTCCACAGTATGAGCGAGTCAGAGACTTTCCCTCCACTCTCTATTCCCGGCTAGCGTGACTCTTCTGCGTGACTTCGTCAGTGACTCTTGCCCCACCCAGCCTCTTGCACCTGTCCCCTTCTGTGGCACACATCACAACCTGCCGAGCCCCGTGTGACTGGGGCCACCTGCCACAGTCTCTCAGCCACCCCCTACCCTGAATTCCCAGGCTCTGCGTAGGGGCCAGTTCTTGAGCTCCCCGAGAGGCGGCCCCTGCTGGGGAATGGATGTCGCTGCCATCTGGTCTACCCAGGTCCCACCTGTAACCTCCATCAGCGCGAGCGACGACGGCCTGGAGACTTTTTCCCATTGCCGAGGCGGATCTGTGACCAGGGCTGGGAAATCTAATGCAGTTACCGCTAGAGGACATTTTTATAAAAGCCACTTTACGCCCTCTTCAAGACAGGCTTGTGTGATGAATAGCTCAGAGGGCCTAATAAAGTCACAGATGAGCGAAAGTTAGAACTTTAATGGTTCTGAGAGCAGCGAGATCGCGCTCCCGGCCTCTTTACAAGGTCAAGTTGGAAGTCTCCCTTCTCCTTTGCTCCTCCGGCTCCACCTGGGAGCAAAGGTCCTCACAGCCGAGGCCTAGAAAGTTCCATTAACCCCCCACCCGCCCGTGTCCCATCTCTTTTTCTCTTTTCCTTTTAGCATACTGGGGTCAAGCCTGGTGCGGTCACCGTGAGCCGCGCCCTAACCTTTTACATGTTTTCATTTTGAGAAGGGGTCTTGGAAGTCACTCATTTGCCCAGACAGAGTGACGGAATTGCAGGTGGCGCTCCTGGGTCCTTCCAGCTCCTTTCTGATGCGGGGAGGGGCCCCTGGGGAGGGGATTAGAGATCTCTGCTCTCATGAGCACAGATCAATGGATTAAGGGATTATCTCGAGAGAGGATCTGTTCTAAAAAGCCTCTTAGGCTGTGGCTCTTGCGTGGGTCCCTCTTGCCGTGTGATGCCCTGTGCTGCCTCAGGACTCTGCTGAGAAGCCCCACCAACAAGATGGCCCTCACGGGGTGTGGCCCTCCAGCTTGGACCTCCCAACCTCCAGACCCAAAAGCCAAAGAAACCTTCAGTCTTTATGAATCACCTGGCCTGTGCTGTTTGCTTGTAGCAACAGATAAAACACCAAGACATTGCAGTACTCAGCCATCAGCCAGGAACAGCCAGAGCCTGTGGATTTGAGGACAGGTGAAATATGGGGTTTGCACAGCTGGGGCTGGGAGGAAGAGGTGATGGACACATGGGTAACTCAGCACCCCGGCTGGGAAGGACAGCCGGGACGCACCTCGGCAGCACCCAGGAAAGAGAGATTAGACCACAGGAGGGGATCGGGTGAGTCAGGGACTTAACAAAAGCTAGCCAAAAAGGAGATGCTGAATGATCGCCCTCCCTCATCGAAAACTTCTGGTGGTTTAAGAGTTGGAACTGTTTACGTACAGGGTCTGCTAAGACAAGATCGCAGGGAGAAAGCTCATTCTTGGTTCAACAACTGACTAAAACGTGCGGCAAATGTTTTCTTTTGTTCCTTTGTGGGTTCAGTGGGTGTCATACAATACGAATGCTTCGTACTGTATGTTCTGTGTTTAAAATAAACGTACATTTGAGCTGTAGCTGTGCAGACCCATAACCCCCGCACTCTGGGAGGCTGAGGCAGGAAGATTGCAAGTTCCAAGCCCATCCTGGACAATTTAATGATTTCTTGAGGTCCTATCTCAAAATTTAAAACAATTTAAAAAGGGCTGGGAATGGCGCTCAAGAGCAAAGGCCCTGAGTTCTGGTCCCAGTGTTGGAATAATTATAACAAGATTATGATGATGAAATAAAAAAGTTGAGCTTGATTTAAAAAAAGAAAACAAAGAAATGACAGTTTTCCATTATGTACTGTCAAGAGTGTTTGCAGCTGTTGGGTCTTAGCCAATCAGTGAGGGGTCAGTGGTGACCAGGTGGCAGCCGCTGGTTTTGGCCTTTGACAAAACCCTAGCTCGTGGAACTGGCTACCACTCCCAGTACTGCCGCCATTGGTCACAGAGACTTCGCTGACTGAGACGGGAACTGGATTTGGGATTAGAAACCATCTTCCTGCTGGATTATTCTACCAGGAAAGCAAGCAGAGGCCGGCGGTGCTGGGACAGTGGAGGCCTGCTCCCAGCTCGGCCCTGGCCTTGTGGGGTGTCACTGAAACCAGCTGGGTTCCTTTCGGAGCTCGTGGAGGCAGACTTTGGTGTGCTAGAATCTGGTCTGCAGCATGAGGGACCCAGGTGGCCAGTCACCGCCGGCCAGCAGGGGTGAAAAATGGAGGGTACAGGAGGCCGCCGGGAAGCAGGGGCTGGCCCTGGCCCTCTGGCATGCCCGCTCAGGCAGCCCCAGCCCTGTGTGCTCCATGGCCACGTCACTGCTCCCAGCCGCCCCCCTGCAAGGCCTCCTGAGGGTTCCGCTCCTTTCAAGAGCCTCTTCCGGTGGTGCGCCCGTGGGCGGAGGCAGGCGTGCTCTGGCCTACTTTCTGGGTTCGCTCTGGCTCCACCGGAGCCCAGGGGCTCAGGGAGCTTGTGATCCGCCTGGTGCCAGGAGCGTCTTTTGTTCGCGCCCCAGTTTCTCCAGCCGGTGGGGTGCAGCTGCCCTCCCATAGCCTGGAAAACCAGAAGCCAGTGACCCCTCTTGGGGTGGGGGTTGGGGGGCACAACTGGTTGCCATGGAAATGCTTTATCTCCCTGCCCTCTGCATCTTCCCAGCACGGGTCCTCACCAGGGAGGGGAATCCAGCTCGGCTACATCCCCAACCTCGTGCCCAGGGCTTCCTGTCACTGGGCTCTCTGTGGCTCCCGCAGGGAGGGTCTGGCGGGGGCCACCAGTCCTGGGCCATCGCTGCTGGGAATGGCTGCGGACACTGTCCCCGTGCACATTCACTGACCTAGTAGCAACATGCTACTGACGATCTGTCACGGGAGTTGGGATCCCGGCCCATGTCGGAACAGCCGTGTGGTGGTCACAGCCATCCAGGTGGGAGGGGAAGCGTCGCAGGGATGACGGGAGGTGGCAGCTTGTCTGCAGGCCCATCTGTGTCCCAGATCTGCGCTGGCCCAGGAGCAGGCTGGCACCACCCACCACGAGAGTGTGGTGGCTGATTTCTGGGTGTGGGGAGGCACGTGAGGCTGGTGCTGGCTTGGTTCAGTGACTCTGTCCCAGGTTCCAGAGGGAGGCCTGGCCACTCAGGAGGGAGGAGAACCAACATCCTGTAGTCAGGCCAGTTTGCATCGGAGAAACGGCTCAGGTGGTTATCTGCTGTGTGACCTTGGGAAAGTCGCTTGGTGTCTTAGTTACTTTTTCATTGCTGTGACTCAATACCCGACACCCACAAGCTTAGGAAAGGAAAGTTTTATTTTAGCTCACAGTCTTGAAGGTCACAGTCCATTCAGGGTTGGCAGCAACAGTTGAAGTACATGGCAGAGAGAGAGGTGGAGGCAGCTTCCCGGACAAACAGGAAGACAAGCTGAGGCTAGTTGAGACTAATCCCCGTCCTCCAGGAAGGCAGGTGCAGCTTATGTATCCTTTCACGTCTCCACCCAGTAAGCAGTCCCTCCTGCATCCAGGTGTGGCCGCTACACACCGTTAATCCTAACTTAACTGCAATCCACCCCTCCAGACCAGACCCCAATCCACCAACATCACATGGTTCCATACACAATCCACAACATCAAAATAAGTGAGACTTTTGGGGGACACTGCAGTCACTAACCACGGCTTCTCTGAACTCTATCTTTTCCTCTCAAGACTGGGCTAACAGAGCCCATTTCAGCCTGTGGTGAGGAGGATGATGGTATACAGTAAGGGGGCGGACGCCATTGGGGCTTAAGCCTTCTGGTAGATGAGTGATTAATAATGCCATGCACGTATGTGGGGCTGCTGGTCTCTGGAAGGTTCCCTGGGGGACAGGACTTGGAGGTGACCCTGAACTCAGATATCCATGCTGAACAACCCCAAATCAGTTGCGGCAACGTGGGTGGGGGAGCATTTTGTGCAGAAAGACGAATCCCTTGATTGACAGTGGGCCCTGAGCTGGGAGGAGTCAGTGCGTCTGCGGGGGCGCCCACCCTGCCACCAGGACTCCGCAGGCTGTGGTTTAGCCCAGTGGCGTTGAGCTCGGCAAACCTGCTGTACTGTTCGCCTTCCCATTGCTGGGACGCTGTAGTCAGCGTCAACAACTTCGAGGAGAAAAGGCTGATTTTGGCTCATGGTTTCAGTCCATGCTTGGCTGCTTCCGAGGCAGGAACTCATGGTGGTAGGAAAGGTGCTTATCCAATGAGGGCAGGAAGCAGGGAGGACGGGGAGGCGCCAGGGACTGGACGGCACCCTGCAGTCACACCCCCAGAGTTGTGGCTTGGATCTACGTCCCCCCCCTCCCAGGCTCATGTATATGGAAGTTGTGGAATAACTATGGAGCCACGTGCTGTGAGGAGGCGGGGCCTGGTCAGAAGGGACGGATCACTGGGGCTTGACCCAGAAGGGGTGGGACCCCGGGACAGGACCTGGAAGGGTGCGTGGCCTTCCTGGGTCTCTTGGCTTCCTGTCTGCATGCTGTGAGCAGCTCTCCTCCCCCTATTCCTTTAATGTGCTCCTACCATTACCAGCAGCCCGTGGATAAACTGAGGCCTTCTGAAGCGGGGAGCTAAAATCAATCTTGCCTCCATTAAGTCGTGCATGTCCAGTATTCTACCCCAGCAAGGAGAAAGTAACCGAGACAGCCAGTGACCCACCTCTGACCAGGCTCTGCTTCCTAACAGCACTCGCAGCTACCAAGCTCACCTGTGCATGCATCCACTGATCCACGGTGTCCTCGTGATCCATCCACCCTCCCAACACAGGAGACTCTGGTGGGGGTGAGTTTAGATCCAAGTCACAACTCCTTTCCTGATTCCTTGCAGTGCCCTGATGTCCGCGAGTACTGGCCGGTGTAGCACTGGGTAACAAACCAGCCTGGAACACAAGACCCTGGAACACGGTGGGACGGGTTCTTGCTGTTGGCTCTGCAGAGGAGCTGCGAGGCCCTGGTCCACACTGAGCTCAGCAGGGCAGCCCTGCTCCAGGACTGCGGGTAGGATACGGGTCTCTCCTGCCTTCCGGCAGTGATCCTCTGGGAAATGACAGAAAGGGAGGGGTAAGCCCGATCAAGCGTGCACACTCGGCACCTTTGCTCTCCGTATATCAGCTTCTAGTCACACGATTGAGCCCCACACTGGCGGGGAGGGGACAGTAGTGAGCACAACCTTCCTTCCTTTCCCGTGGCTTTTGCTTTTTGTGGGTTCCATGCCCAATAGTCAACCAAGATATGAAAACATTGAAGGGAACATTCCAGAGAAAGAAACCCCAATTCATGCACTGCAAATTGCATGCCACTCGGAGTAGCGTGATGTGATCTTGTGCCATCCCAGTTTGCTCCACCTGGAATGCCGGTCACCCTCTGTCCAGTGTATCCACGCTGTGTATCTCACCCTCCCGGTAGTCACTGATCACGTTGACTGTCACACTTGGGCAGAGCTTGTTTAAGAAACACTCACTTTACTTCCTACTGGCCCCAAAGTCCAAGAGCAACAGAACAAAGGAGGGATCAGAGCATCAAATATGGAAGGGGAGATTAACCGGGTGCTCTGTGGCAGCGCAGCCGAGAGGGGTCGTAGAATGTGTCCTCCGTGGCTACGGGAAGACTAGGTTAGGTGCTGGACAGGTGCCGAGGGGTCTCCAGCCTCCTGGGATGTGAACCAGCATTCATGCACATCCTTGGAAGGACCGGTGAGGGGTGAGCAGGTGGTGACCGGCAAGCGAAGCCCCGCCTCCTGTCATCATGGTCCTATCAGATTCCGATCCTGCTGTTAATTGACAGGAGGTGGAGCCTCACTTTCTGCTCCCTTCCTGCTGCTGTTGACATATCAAGGCTGTTCTTCAGCAACTTGCTGCAGACCAGTAATTCCCATGCATCCTCCTCATCTTCAGCTAAAGTGGCCCCTGGTGTCCCAAAGGTTGGGGACCTCTGAATGTAATCTCAGCCACCTGGCAGCTGGGTAGTCTGTGACCCTTGTGGGATCCTCCGGCCTCTCCTCCCCGGAGTGGGAAATGCACTCAGCATCCTGGGCTGTGAGGGAAGCTGAGAAGGCCAGGCGGTGGCTGTCCCAGTGACCCAGCCGAGGAACTGAGCCCGACAGGCAGGGCAGGTGTCAAAGCTGGTCTGGAAGCAGCTGCTGTAAGTTCAGAGACTCTAGCTGGACATGGTGGTGTGCACCTATGATCTTAGGATGCTGGGAGGCTGATGCAGGAGGGTCACACGTGTGAGCTCAGTCTGGGCCACATAGAGGAGACTCTGAGTCAAAATAAAAGAAGCCGGTGATGAGGCCCAACCCCCATCCTGGTTCAACCCCCAGTGTCCCAGACAGCAACAACAACACAACAACAGCAACAGAGCAAAGACGGAACAGAGCAGGACTTGTGCTCCAAGTGTGGGCAGAAGGCCTTTCTTCTCTGTGTTCTAAACAACTGAAATTCAGTGCAGCCAGCTCTCTGACACCCAAGGTCCACTCAGGCCTGTGCTTGGGACCCCAGGAGCCAAGCCTTGATGGTAGACATTTCTGAGGGCCGGGAGGAGTTGTCTTGGGGTGCTCCCTGGGTTGGGGTGCTCCCTGGGGGGGTCTCTTCCCCTTTGCAGTCCCTTACTCCATGACCTCTAGAAATGCCCACTGTGGGTTCTGCAGAGGGAGGATTAAGTTCTCTGCTCTTTGCTTTTGTGGGGACAGCAACCACTGTGACCAGGACAGTGGACCCACCCTTCTATCCCTGCCAAGCACACCCCTTCCTGATGTCCTCTTCTCTTTGAGGAGCAAAGTTGGGGGAGGGGGTATCTGGATCCCACCAGCATTTGTTTGACACTTGTGCAGTCCTCAACCCATGGATCCGGCTGGATGCTACTGGTTACCAGGACTGGCCTCTGTGCCAGGGGTCATACAAGCTGCCTCCAGAGGATAGGGGTCTCGGCCCACCTGCGCTTCTGAGGCTGGCTACTGTGTCCTGCCCCACGCACGTGCATGCGTGGGACCACCTGCATGTGTTTCTGTCACCTGGCCACAGGGGGATCCATACCCCCCTTCCCCTCCCCTGGGGCTGCAGTTGGCATCTGTCAAGAATACAGATGAGGGCCGCGTTGCAGCTTTCCCGGGGAGCAGTGTCCCCTCCGGGGGCCTCATCAGTGCACGCAGGACGCCCCTTGTCCCCAGCTCTTGGCTGGTGTGACCACCGTGCACCCGGCTCCCACACCGCACAAGCCCAGTCTTCCGGGCCGGCAAACTCAAAGTCGGCTCCCCACACCCCCCTAACTTCTGCTGACAGCCCTAGAGTCCTGTGATTTATACGATTAATATGAGAAGCAACATCATTATTCTCTTAATATATTATTCATTTCGCTGGCGATCTATTCTCCCCACACCCAGCTCCATGAGTCAATTTCCCCCCCTGCTATTTTAATAGAGCTGCATTTTAAATGGCGAGAACAGGACATTAAACATGTATAAGATGTAATCTCATTTGAAATGCTCTCTTCCAGCGGATCCGCCTCATAAGCATAAAAACAACAAGACGAGAGTCTTAGGGGGGTGCACGGGGAGGGCGACGGGAACAAAGTCGGGCTCCAATTAAGCCTTCTCCTTCCTCCCGTGCTGGGAATCAAGGGTCCCAGGCCTCGGAGGCCCGGGGAGCCTTCCCAGGCTTCTTCCCTGCCAACCACACCCCATCAGAGGAGGGGTCCCCTCTAGGACAGCACAACCCTTAAGCCAAGCCCAAGTCTAGTCTGGTGGCGAAGGCCTGTCACCCTCACTCCTTGGGAGGCTGCAGCAGGAGAGATGCAAGTTTGAGCCCACACCAAGACACTTAGCAAGACCCCATCTCAAAAATCAAACCAAAAGAGAAGGCTTAGGATGGAGATTAAAGGGGAGATCCTGGGTTGGATCTCCAGTACAAAAAAA